>JAEIIL010021730.1:0-47182 GCA_018905715.1 Drosophila lini
AATCATTTATTAATTTTTTTTAGTCACAAAATTCTATTATATTTTGTTTTTTAATATAATAATATTAACAAAGCCACATTTATTTGTTTTTTAGATTTCATGGAAAAGCTATGGTAAAAGGGCGTCGCTTTTAAACGATAATAGTATTTAGGAGTACCATATATTATTGCTGAGCCCTTCCTCAGAAATATTAAGCATTAGTTTTGCTTTTTAATTATATTCAGTTTCAACGAAATAAAATGTTTAAATTAATGAAAATTTGATAAGCGTTATTCCCAGATTATTTTCATTACTCAGAAGCTTTTAAAGCAACAATTATAAAACTGGTTATTTACGGAATATATGTATGTGCTTAAGTAGCTATATACCAAATATCGTCAGGGGAATAAATCCAGCAAATTTATCTGATACCCCTTTGGGATAGGCAAAGAGCATACATCTCTCGCTGTCTCGCTGGAATATTTGCGCAATTGAAATTGAAGCGTTTATTAAACGCCCAGCATCGATTACATATCGACATTCCGGCTAATTTGCATATCATTCCCGACATCGAATACGGAGCCTCTCGCTCGCAACCCGGTCATAACTCATCGGAAGGGTTACGGGTTCGTTACCCCAATATCTGACCTTGCCATTGGACGGACGGGAATCACAGATCGAAAGTGTCGTCGGCAATTGTTGTAAAGATAGTCGAGAAGTCCAATTGAAATTGGTTCTTTATTGCATAAATAAATTATAATTGAGTACCGATTTCAAGAAAAACATTTCAAGTTGACACTTTGCATGATTTCTTCTTCTGTGGGAATCGAAAAGTTAAATTGACCGACCGATAGCTGTGATTTGAAAGGAATATTCCAGCGTGTTTTCTGATTACATGAAATGGAAACCAGAGATTAGTTGTTTATAAATAAGTGGAAATTTTTCAATCATAAGTAGCTCAATGGAAGTCGAGTAACTTCCCCTGAAATTCAATCTTCATCGAGTAAACAATGGAAATTATGAAAGCCTGGCATACCTTCAGAATAAGGAGATCTCAAAGGAATTGAAATCGATCAGCAAACTGGTTTGACTTTAATATATTGTGTAGCGCCTTACCTTTTAAATTTAAGAAACACCCTGTATTTACCAAAAGCTCTATGAAAGTTCTTAAACATTTTACTCACTTTGTCAATATTCTCAGGTAATCTATAAATCATTAAACTGGTTAACACACGTTATACTATCACGACAAATAGTGTTTTCCAGGTAATAGCAGACAATTATGCATTTTTCCATTATTTATTGTCTATATAATTTCATAAACTTAAATAAAACAATGTTTCAGAGACTAATAAATATTTATTCAAACCATTTGTTGGAATAAGCTAGAGTATTCAAAGGGCTTCAGTACATGGCCGACTGAGTTCTTTTTTTTTTTTTTTGGCGAACTCTTATCGCGTCTGGGTCTGGTGGGAACAAGTCTGACAGCACTTGGTTTGTCACAGAGGAAAAACCGCCGACACTTAAGGAACAAGAGGGTTTATCAATAGGTTTATGGCCGAGCTTGCATATGCGAAAATTCCCAAAAATGTTAAAAAATTCACAGCCATCGATTGGTGGAGGTGCTCCGCCCAATTGGGATATTAATGAGGTGGGAAAATTCCCAGCCATGGGCCGGTGTAAGGGTTCAATTTGGTTTACGCATCTGGCCGAGCTTGTCCACATCCACGTCCGAGCTCCTGGCCTTATCGGAGGCGTACGAATTAGACATAAACGGCGCTCGTTCGGGTGATAAAGACCGAGATAGCCGGAGCGGCTCCTATCACACTCCACGATTACCCCGATTCTGGCCGAAACGATTTGCGGAAAAAATGGCCCTCGACTCAGAGTATTTGACACCTGCGACACATGGTTCCGCCAGTCTGCGATCTACCGGCGAGGCAGTCACCTGCTCTGGACTCTTTTGGCCCTCCTAGTCCAGCGAACCCGACGACGCGTCCACCCAGCCTCCAGTATGCGCGACAAGAGCCAGGAGCCCTGCTGCCTGCCGCTGAAGGAGGAGTTCCAGCGCTCCAAGTTCTCGCTGCATCACGATGATCCTGGTGCCTTCTGCCGCTCGCAGTGGCAGAAGGGGGACCGCAACCTGATCTGGCTCCTGTACCGTTGGATCCTTGCGGCCTTCTTCGCTGCCGGAGTCATCGGCAGCATGGTGGACTCCTTTAACGGTGGGCGCTGGTTCATATATCTGACTGATTGGGGCTTCTCGCTGTGCTTCTACTGCTGCACCTATGGCGCTGTGGTGGCCACGATTTACTTCATCAGACCCTCCTATTTCGGTGAGTAATGTTTGGGCGGCATTCATTTATTTTAATAATTATTTAATTAGCTTAAAAATTTACAAAACTTATTACTGGTATACTAATGGAAATATAATATATGATTTCGGGTGGATTCTACTATTTTTTCAGCTCCTGGAAACTGGGCCTTGAAGATTTACTGGATCTCCCACTATACTACTGTGGTGCTTGCCATGCTGATTACCTTGGTTTTCTGGGCTGCCCTCTATCCGTGTAAGTTGATGTTGTTAGCCAGACAGAATAACAGTTTAATTATAAATAATAAACAAATATCTTTATAGCAATGCCTGAAATGGGTGCTGAGCTTTACAACTTGTGGGCTCATGCCTTTAACTCGATTTGCATGATCTTTGACTGTTTCATGGTGGCCTTTCCAACCCGGATCATGCACTTTGTGTATCCATTTATTGCTGGCATCACCTATGGCGTGTTCTCCTTGATATACTTTTGGTCCGGTGGAGTTGATCCGTAAGTGGAGAGTTAAAATAAGTCATAGAGTCATTTAACAGCATTCTGACAAATCCACAGAATGGGAAATCGATTCATCTACTTCATCTTGGACTGGGAGCGGCCGGGCCTGGCCATTGGAACTGTTTGTGGATGTGTGGTGCTGGTCAGTTGCTTCTGCGTGCTGGTATTTGGTTTCTACAGATTGCGCATCTCGATGCACGAATGCTGCTGCAAAAAACCTGTGGAAATTCCAGCCACGACAGCTCCTCCTCCCATAGAGCCTAGGCAAATTGCTTAAAAATTCTATCTTCTAAGGGAGTTTTACCAAAGCAATAGGATGGGCATTTGATTTCCCGTGGAATTCTTAAGATAGTCCTGCCGACAGTGCATTATTTATCCTAGCTTTTACAAGCTCTATTAGAGAAGGTAATGGCCATTATTTTAAATCTGAACATAAATATTTATTAAAAAAAATTACTCCAATAAACCATAATCCATAACACTGTTTTTATTACTTAACAATAATATAAGTACTAATAACATAGTTTCAGGACTTTGTATTCAAATTAGATAAAACAAGAAAAACACATTTGAAATGGTTTTTATGAATGATTCAGTCTGGTGTTGAATTCGTGAGATAGTAGCTAACATGGGTTTTTTTTTCACTAGTGAATTGGTTTAATGTCAATCAACTAAGGTGTATATGCCCTGACATCCACATTGGGCCTATGCTTGTATATAAACTTATCACCTACATATTGATATTTCGGGCGGTATCAATGGCAATAACAAGTCTTTTGTAATATTTCATATCCGTACACAATTCAGACAGGCTGATAGTGGCTATACAAGTGTTAGTATTAAGCTAATAATCCCTATCTTGGAAATTTTACTTACTACTACTTACTTATGACAGTCACATTCTGATTTGTTGAAAAAAAAAGAATATAATCGTTGATTTAAGTTTGAAAATATTATTAGACAGACAGCCTTAGCTGATTTCTTCTTTAAAGAGATTGAAATCGTTGCAAGTAAAGCAATTAGTAATTGCTATGTCACTAGAGCAAAATCATACGACACTTGAGGATTATCAAAAGTTATTTACCATTTTACGGCGTATGCATATATATACATATGGAAACCCCGAAAAATGTGCTTCTAAATTCCAATAACTGCTAATGCGGCTGCGCCAGAAAGGAGATTAATGGTCCTCGTCTCGAAGTTCGATTTCGTTGACCGCTCCGACCGACCTTGTCCACGTAGGGGGTCTTATCGGGGGCGTGCTCCGCTGCCGAATCAGACATAAACGGTGCTCACTGGGATGATAAGGATCGTGATATCGCACCATTCAAGCCGAAACAATGTGCGGGAAATGTTGCCCCCTATTAAGAGTATTGAACACCTGGGACCGCTGTCAGTCTGCATTTTACCGGCGAAGTAGTAACTTGCTTCGAAGGTCCTCTAATCCCAGTGAACCCAGGGAAACATCTAGTTGGCATGGCCGATAAGAGCCAGGAATCCTGCTGTCAACCCTTGAAGGAGGAGTTTCAGCGTTCGAAATTCTCTCTCTATCATGAGGATCCTGGAGTCTTTTGTCGCTCGCAATGGCAAAAAGGAGACCGTAATTTAATATGGGTTTTGTACCGATGGTTTCTGGCCGCTTTCTTTGCCGCTGGAGTTATCGGGAGCATGCTGCAGGACTTTAACGGCGGCCGTTGGTTTATTTTCCTTACCGACTGGGGGTTTACACTGTGCTTATTTACCTGCACGTTTGGGGCTGTAATCGCAACCATTTACTACATGAACCCCGCCTATTTCGGTGAGTACAAATTGCTGTATAAAGTCCATTACTTAAGAATTGTGAAACGAGACAGATAAATACATTAAAATGTATTACATCTTTAAGTTTAATTGTATTTTAACTAATATGAGAACTCTGATATTTTCAGAACCCGGCAGTCGATCCCTAAAGATTTACTGGATCTCCCACTATACAACATCTGTTTTGTCAATGCTGATTACCCTGGTCTTTTGGGCCGCCCTTTCATCTAGTAAGTGGTGACAAAGACCTTATAAATAAGGCCTTTGGTTCTGCTCTTCAACCCACTGAGTACATGACATATCTTCCCTTAGCCCAGCCAGAAATTGCAGGTGAGCTGTACAACCTATGGTGCCATGCTTTCAACTCGATATGCATGGTCTTTGACTGCTTCATGGTGGCCTATCCCGCTCGCCTTCTGCACGGTATCTATCCCCTTTCCGTTGTGCTTATCTTCTTGGTGCACTCTTTGATCTACTATTGGGCTGGAGGCACTGACATGTAAGCGGTGGCTAATTCAAATAATTTCAAACAATACTACTGCACTTACTATATTGTTCATTTAACAGGGACGGCAATCGCTTCATTTACTACGCCCTGGACTGGGCGCGTCCTGGTCTTGCAATAGGGTTTGTCTGCGCCAGCCTGGCTCTGATCTGCTGCTTTTCCCTGTTGGCCTTTGGCATCTACCGATTGCGGATCTCGATGTATAAATGTTGCGGAAAAGGTCAAGGGGAAACACTATCCACAGGAACTGCCCACAAGGAATCATCTTTAGCTGTTTGATTAAAGTTTAATAATTTTTAATCGGCTTTAAAGTTTTAGTATACAGAATAGCTGTAGTTAGGCCATTTTCTGGACCACCGCGAACTGCAGCGATTGGATTTGGTTGGACCACTTCTCCAGGGCATTGTAGCGCGAGGCGCTGCTGTTGATCTTGTCTAGCTGAAGCACCTGGTTCACCTGGTCGATGCGTCCCTTGATAGTGCTGGAGATGAAATAAATATTAGTTGAATACTCAGCGTGTTCAAATGTTTTCTTACTCATCCAAGATGCAGGAGACAAGCAGACTCTCGACCTCCGCTGGCTCGATGTTCAGCGCATTGGCAATGAAGGGTATAGCGATGTTCTTGTACGGTCTAATCAGTTTAATGAGCACCTGAGTGCGAATGTTGCGCAAGAGGTCCTCGATGTGCTCCCGAATGAACTGATCGGCCATTATGTTGCTGCGGTGCTGACGCAGGATGGTCTCGAACTCGTTGATGTCGTTGTTCTGATAGGAGTTGACGAGATTGGTCATTGCCAGGATCTCGGGGTCGTTCTTGTAAGGCTTGGCCTCCTGGGAGTCGAACGGATTGATGCCGGATTTCATCAGCCTTAAAATGAATTGCGATCATTACTTAATCCCACAAACTATTCAAGTTAATTTCAACTCACATGTTAGCCAAAACCAAGTACTTCAGGCAGGTGGTTCTCCGGGGGGATCCGCTCTCATCGTAGTTTTTGAACGCCTCAAAGAAGTCGGTGTGCGCCTTCTCGAACTCGCCCTCGCGGAGATGCATTTTCCCGCCACACTCACGGATCACGCCCATGATCAGGGGATGCGGAATGGCGGACTTGATGTGGAGGGACTGCTCGTAGAGGGCCTTGAGCTTCTTGTTGTTCTTCTGCACCGTGTACATCTGGATTTCAAGGGCATAGATCTCCAGCAGCTGGGTGCCCTTCTTCAGGTCGTCCTCGCCATCGTCCGTCTGGCAGCTCTGGTGCAGCTGTTTGAGTATCTTCTGCAGCTTGGTAAAGTCGCTGCGATCAAAGTAGAGCTTGCCCAACTTGGTGTTGGTCTTGAACCAAAGGCGGTCGTTTTTGGCATCGCGCAGGGCGTCCAGCGTGGTCTCGTAGAAGTTCTGAAGCAGGGCCATCTGGAATTCAAGTTATTCGGTTAGTAAGCTTCCTTCTGGTTGGTTGCTTTTATTGTACTCACATTCTTTGAGGTGGATATATAGTCCAGGATCGAATTGATGCTCTTTTCCGAGTGGTTTCTGGTCACAGCGCTTTTAATATAAGTCAATAGCTGCTTATAACGCACCATCATCTCATCGTAGTTGCACTTTGTAGAGATTATGTTATACATACTCGTTGAGGACTTTGTTTTCACTCTCTTACCAGCCTAAAGTTGATTTTAATCATTTGTTTCAGCGCCTTGAAGCCCCATTCTCCCTTCTCGCCGTTTTCCAAGTCGAGCACCTTCTGGAAACTGGCCAACGCAGCCTTGGGTTCCTCCTCCTTCAGCGCCTTGCTATTGTAGTACTGGTTCTCTAGGTCCACGTCCGGCTCCGAGTTGCTGTCCTCAGAGTACTCCTATAAATGCAACAATTTGAGACACCAGAAGCCGGCATCCATTGGGGGTTTCCCCACGCTTTTCCTACCAGTCCATAATCCTCGTCGTCGTCGCACATGAAATCGTCATCATTGTCCGACATTTTGCAGTTTTGAATCGGTTAAATATGCCCGATAATCAAATAAAATTAATATAATTTCTTTTTTGCAAAACACAAAGCAGGCAAAAGTGAGACCGTTTGATTGTTTAAGTGTAAAACCAAAAGCCGGCTAGAAAAAAAGAAGATTCTTGGATTCCCTCGTTTGGTCTTACTAAACATACTGACAGCGCTGCCAGACTGCGCAAGTAAAATAGTGCATTACATGTTTTTAAGTCCCATTTTTAATTTACTACTTTTAAAATCTAACTTTGTGGTAGTGTGCAACATCCATTATCATATATTTTCGTAGTATAGCGTCGGTAAACCTTTAAATACAAATAATTTAAAAAAACAACGCATGAACCAGCGTTGCCGTCTGAGCCAGGAACATCGCATCAGTGCTGCCATAATTTTCTGAAAAAATAGCTAGATTAAAAAAAAAAAAAACACTTTGATATTATTGGAAAAGCTTTTTAATTTTAGTGGGGAAATTATACCAACATTTTAAAAGTGCATTTCAAAAGTTTATAATTTACCCCCGAGCTTATTAAAATTAGCTAAATAAGCCATTAATAAGCTAAGCTGACAACACTTCCTTGGATATCCTAACAACAAAATGAGGTAAACAATTTGCCTATTCGATAAATAAAAATAACTCCCAGCTAAATCCTCAAAATACTCAACTTAATGGCTCACAGACACGACCTGACAAAGCGACTCCTCCACATTTTTCCCCGTTGCAGTTTCGCCAAGAGAACACATCCTTCCGCGGACCGCAATTCCCAGCCGATTTCCGAAGCTCTTCTGGCGCAAGTTGACCGGGAATCAAAGAACTTGCAGCTGCTGGAGATTGCCTCCGGATCGGGACAACATGCCGGATTCTTGGCACCGCTGCTGCCCAACATCACCTTCCAGCCGACGGAGTACGAGAGGCAGCAGCTGGACTCCATAGCCGCCTACGCAAAGGATTGCCCCACCGGCAACATTCGAGCACCCTTTTGTGTGGACATCACTCAGGACCTCAGAGACTGGGAAGTGCCCCCGACACCAGCCAGCTTTGATTACATGTTCAACTCCAACATGATGCACATCAGTCCTTGGTCTTGTTCGCTTGGACTCTTCAGGGCTGCCGGGCAGCTGCTGAAGAAGGGTGGCAGGATGTTCACCTATGGGCCCTACGCCCAGGACGGCGTCCTCGTGCCGCAGAGCAACGTAGACTTCGACAGGAGCCTGCGGAGCAGAGACGCCTCCTGGGGCGTTCGCGACATCAAGGACCTGAAAGCGGTGGCTCTGGAAAACGGCCTGCAGCTGGAGAAGCTGCTGGAGATGCCCTCCAACAACAAGTTTCTGACCTGGCTTAAGCTGTAAAATAGTGCACTAGACTAAGGCAATTGATCGATTACCCTCTTAGATAACGTCAATGGAGTAGTTAACAACGTTTATTTCGCGACAATAAAGTTTATTGGGGGCCAGCTCATCGAACTAGGCCAAGTGGACAGTGCGAGGTGAGGCGAATGTGCAGGGATTGACCCTGAAATCGCGGTTGATAGTCGGCCTGATTGATTGACGGGCGCTATATAAAGGTGTATCGGGCTGCACCTTCAGCACAAGCGATCGATCATCGGAGACTCAGACATGGAACGGACCATTCTTCAGCTGCTTCTCATCGGGATCCTCCTGGCGAATCTGAGCCTGGCGGCCACTGTGAGGCGACCACGCCTAGATGGCCGCATTGTGGGTGGCCAGGAGACCAACATAAAGGCCATTCCCTACCAGGTTTCCCTGCAGCGGAGCTATCACTTCTGCGGCGGTTCCCTGATCGCCCAGGGTTGGGTCCTCACCGCCGCCCACTGCACCGAAGGGTCCGCCATACTGCTGTCCAAGGTCCGGATCGGCTCCTCGCGCACTGCCGACGGCGGAGTGCTGGTGGGGATCAAGCGAGTCCATCGACACCCCAAGTTCGATGCCTACACCATTGATTTTGATTTCTCACTCCTTGAGCTGGAGGATTACAACGCGCAGAATGTGACACAGGCCTTTGTGGGACTTCCCGAACAGGATGCGGACATTGCAGATGGCACTCCTGTCCTGGTTTCCGGTTGGGGAAACACGCAAAGCGCCCAGGAGTCCACGGCAGTGCTCCGAGCCGTAACCGTGCCGAAAGTGAGCCAGAGTCAGTGCACGGAGGCCTACGGAAGCTTTGGCAGCATCACGGATCGCATGATCTGTGCCGGATTGCCCGAGGGCGGCAAGGACGCCTGCCAAGGTGACTCTGGTGGTCCTCTGGCTGCCGACGGTATCCTATGGGGAGTCGTCTCCTGGGGCTACGGATGCGCCAGGCCCAGCTATCCGGGCGTTTACTCGCGAGTGGCTTCGGTTCGCAACTGGATAAGCTCAACAAGTGGTATTTAAGATGTTAAAAGATTGTATTGATCGCGTTTAAATAATATATTTAAGTAAATAATAAACTCTATTTTCAACTTTAAGGATTTTTTATTGTATTTCTGTTTAGATTCAGCCTTAGTAACCATTGGAACCAATTACCAATTTACCTACAATAAATTAGATTGTTTAGTTACCTAGCAAACAAAAGTAATAATGCCTAAGGTAGCAATAATTTCCAAAAATATTACAAGTTAGAGTTGATATTTGCCCTAATATTTTATCTGTATTTAAAAGCGTGCTTTAATAGCCAAATTTTATGATTTTTGAGACCGATTTAATCAAAGAACTTGTGGGTCTTGCCTGGGAGGCAGCTGCTCCTCTGTCGGTCCATTCATCATCATATCCAACGGAAGCAATTGACCCAGAAAAACCTTAAGGCCAAATATTGACACAGTCTACAGAGAGCAGGAGCAGGACTGACCACATCATATCCATAACTGCAGACAGAGACGAAGAGCAAATTTACTTAATGATTTGCCCAAAGGCAAATAAAAGTTCACAGGAACACGAACAGGAGAAGCAAAGTTGTCATAGGTAAAGTGAATTGATTGGGGGTAGAATGCCATAAGTTTCCATTTCGAGTGCCACCCAGTTGCCGGATGGTTTTCATCCTTGATTGCTGTGACGCTTTTTTGCCCGGAGTCTTTCGTTTTGGTCTTTGCAGCCACTTTCCAGGACGCACTAATTGTTGATTAAATGCTGCAAATTGCTGCGAGTGTTCCTATTCTTGCTTGTGTTTCTGCCGGCTTTTCCTGTTGACGTTTTTGGTTACCTTTCACCATCTACGGTTGTCAAGGCAGTTAGCACGGCGACCACAGGTGCTGGAGGGGATCGAGGCGGGGTGCACATGGTCCGGCAGGTGTGTCGGTGTGCGAACATCGTCGTGTCCTTTGGGTCATTGCAATTTTGCACGTGAACTGGTTAACAGCAAGGAGCCAAACACGAAAAAAGAACTCAAGACATGAACTGCAAATTGAACGGTTATGTCGAGATGGGTTACAAGGCAAACTCTCGTGTGTTGGCATTTTCCACTTTCAAATGAACTCAAGTGGCTTTCGGTAGAGCATACTTTCAGGAGTATTTAGCTGCTGTTTGTTTGTATACCCTTGGAATGGGTACTATGATTCAAGTTAGGCGTTTGCAAACCAGAAAAGGAGACGCCTTAAATAAATTCATATATTCAACGATACGCCCATACGTTTATATATCAAGCTGGGATAGAATAAAAATAAATATTATATATAAATTAATAAAATAAATAAATAACACCAATCCTTAGCTTAATTACCAAATAAGTATTTTATTAAGAAATTGTTCTCTGGTTCCTTGCTTGCACTTATTAATATTTTTCCATGATGATTTATTAAAGTTTTTCAAAAAAGAAGGCTCATAATTATTTTAAAACATTTTTCTTTAAACTGTTTTAAGTCCTGTTAATCAGTCACCTATGTCGAGTTACCCTTTAATATTGAGATGTTGTAAACACTTATCCCCAGACGCCTACATTAAGTATATAATGGCGCAGTTGCACGTCCACTTCAGAATTTATGGCTTGTATTAATCATCTTAATAATAAATGCGGTTATCGCCATTTCTGACGAATTTCGATTTCATCCGAACTTTACGTTTTTTATTTTAGCTGCTCACAATTTTGCAAGTTGAGTTGTTTCGAAATTAAGCAGCAGTTCTTGCTCTTTAAAGGAGCTTCACTATATAATTTACTACATTCTTAGGCCAAATATTATGTTTCAGTAAGATTTTATTCGTCCGCAGTTAAAAAAATGTACAAACTTTAATAATAACCAAAATAAAAAATAATTAAATATAGGGTATAGTAATGTTTTTTTATATAAAAAGGTGCATAATGTGAATAAACCTAACAAATTATATTTGAGTACCTAATTTTTCAGGGTCCGATTGACATCTCTGAGTTTATCCTTTAAAGTTCTTGAGCTTTTTTCAGGAGTGGCGACCTCCACTAACGACTTGTGGCAGTACTTAAGCCGCTTTTGTTATTGTTTTTCTGGCTTGGTTTTCCCATTTCCCCCCTCTTGTTTTCCCTTTTTTTTACCACTGTTGGTTGTTCATGGGAGCCACCGAGACATAGAAAATGTAAAATTTGTTTGTTTCCTTTCATTGTTGTTGAAAGTTTTTGCAGCTGCTGCAGACAATGCAGAGTCGGGTCCAGTGTAGGAGCCCCTCTTCGCTCTCTAATTTTATCTCTTGGCCTGCCATGGGGACTGTCTTATTATTATAGTTCGTCGATTTGTTTGTACTGAAGTCTGCATTGTTGTTCTCCTAGCTGGTCCGAAGGCGGGCTTGTGTGTAAGTCCAGCTGGCCCAATAACATTCGATTGCCATAAATTATTCTGCAGCTTTTGTAATTTGTTATGGGAACGACAAATATTGTCGGTAGCATAAAAAATCCATTGAAAACTTGTTTATGCAACGACTGAAGGAATGCTAATGAGGAGGTTCTTGCTTCCTTTCTACCTCGCCAGGTATTTATTAAGCCTTTACATGCCTTTTATGTATAGGGTAAACCAAATTTATATCATTTAGTGATACATTTACGTTAAACTGTGATCTATTAAATTTATTCAAAATTATTTAATCTATGCACAGCCTTTCAATATAATAAACAATTTAAAATTTAAATGATATGGGAATTTAAATAAAAAAAATATGTAAAATGCGTTCAAGTTGCTAAATATTCTCCACTTCCAGGATAGGCCACAAATATATAATAGAAAAATTAAATACATCTGCTTCTGGGCCGTTGCGACTTGCCTATGGCTTCGTCGGATGGCCTACGCGGCGTATGCTTGATCTGCCGGAATGCTGCCTTAGCTCGCTGTCGCTGCGAGTGTGTGGGTTTTTTATGGAAATAATATTCTTGTCAGGATTAAAAAGGATACGTGACCGGAATACGAGTGCAATGTGCAAGCGGAAATGTGGCCGGGGCCAGCAAGGAGCGGAACAAAAAGCGGAAAAAGTAGACAAACAGGAGCCGCAACAGGACTAAAATGTAACTGTCAGACTCGTCGACTTTTGCTATCGTTGTCGCCTGTCGCATATCTGTATCTATGCTTGTGTTTGTATTTGTCTTGCTAGCCCTCTGAGCCACTTCCCCCACCGCCATCATCATCATCATTTTGATGCTTATCCTTGCTTATTGTCCTGTCAGAAAAGCTCGCTGCTCCTTGTTTTTCACTATATTTTTTGTTCCTTTTAATTTTTAAGAAAGCATATTGTAATTCCGTTGTTTACCTGTTTGGACACACGTATACACGTATTTTTAAAAATCTCGACCGCAGGCGATCCGTGTTCTTTTTTATGTCAGATTGAAGTGCTAGGGTCCCCTCTTACTGGCTCCTTTGCCACTGCACTTAGTCATTTGTCCTGTCATTTGTAATATTCCCTACGCATCCTTGACAGCGGCTTAGGATTCTGGTTGCCACAACTGCTTAGCTATTCGTGGCATGTCCTGGGCAATGGCCACGATTGTGATGTATGATTTTCAATTTCACCTACGGCAAGTCCTCTTCTAATTTACTTGGCTTGAAAACAAAAGAAAAAAAGGAATACTTCGTTCTTGAGCTTATCCTGGGTATATCAGGGGGGCGGCTTAGCTACGAGTTCTTCAAATATTCGTATTAATTTAGAGAGAGAGATGGTTGTCTATTGAAGTGTTTAAGTACTTGGAATATGTATATTAATATTTTATATTTAATCTTTTAGAAGATGCATCAAGTCTGATCATTTTAAAGATTATCATAAGCTAAGTTCTAATTAACTATTCTTAGCTTTATCTATTGCAATCACCGGCATTATAAACATGGTTTTTAAGGGGTTTTAATATCGTTAACATAATTAATAATTCTCCAAACAACCAAATGTAGGTCAGTCTTATCAATTTAGGCACGAATATGGGTTAAGAATAAAATCCTATACGAGGAAATATAGAGCAAACTGGTATCTCGCACTTGATAAACTCGTTCGCAGCGTAATCTGCATTATGCTTACTGAAAATATATTTCTCAATGCTTTTACATTGTTACACGTCGATACAACTTTTATTTTCTGCGCTTGCTTACACTGATATTAATCTCTATAAATCATTGTTCATTTAAGTAGTTTTTCCTTGGAAACTCATATTTGTTTAGGGCGTATGGACTGAAAAAGAGTGCATTCCATCGATCAATAGAAACCCCACATATTGATGTTTAGTCAACATTCCGAATACGTTGCCCTGACTCAAACAGGCTAAGAGGCGTGCTGATAACCAAATCTTATCTATATTGCCAGCATAAAATCGGCTTTTATTATGGGAAAGAGGCCGATAAATGCGCAGCCATTGGGTGCACTTAAATCAGTTTCTCTTTGGACAGCTTGGCGAACAGTTGTACTGAAATAATAAATCGCGATCGAAATGTGGAAGAAAGTGACTTTCTGTGTGGTCCTTGTGGCCTTTCTGGGTGTTCAGTTTGGTGAGAAAAAAATGTGACTTTCGCCTGGAATTCTTACTAATGGAATACATGTTATATCCTTAGCCGATGCGCTGACCTGCTACAGCTGTAACACCGTCGCGGGATGTCGCAACCCCTCCACCCAAACGTGCACCAATGCCACGGCAAATGCCAATAGGGAGTATCTGGCGACGGTTCACAGCAATGTGCCCACTGTGAACGGCAGCTTGAGCTTCTTGTGCGCCAATTCCACCTACTACTTTTCCCAGAGTATGTATTTACTTTTTCCATAAGTCAGCGACTATATCTAATCTACGCTTAATTCCGCTAGACAATACTCACACCTCCGAGTTCCTGGGCTGCGTCTTCCCCGCCACGAATATCTGCTCGCTGAATTTGACCAGCACAGCTAACCAGAATAGCTGGAGCAGATACTGCTCCACCTGCAACACCGACTACTGCAATCCAGCGGGAACCTTCAGCGGCAGCACCTACACCATCTTGGGATCTGCAGTCGCCCTGCTCCTGGCCAAGATCCTCAGTTAGGCTACCAAAATCCAAATTCCAGATGTAATTATTTAAATAAAAATAATAATATTTTCCATACCTTAAATTCAAAAGCCCAAAGAGTTTAATTCAGGTATAACGTTCTTAATAAGTCTGGTATTTCATAATGAAGTCAGATGGGCAGTATAATATATTTGGTTAAATAGAGATTTTAAGAAGTCGCTGAGAAAATATATCGTTGCTAATAAACTCACCTTGTTCACTATGAACCCTCGAGTATACAGCAATGTTTACTCGCACTTTTATCTTTCAATTTTTTTATTTTTTTTTTTTAAGGAAGTAATATATTTATGGGTGCAATACAATCATTCAATTGCCCATAAAGTCCAAGTTTGTATTTCCTTAGAAAAAGAAAGGAAATCCTGCATTGCTTTTATGGTTATTAAAGTCAATTTAATAGCTTGGAGGATGATTATAAATTTTTGTAGCATGATAAGTATTACATTTACACCATATTTTTATAATTGCCAGCTTGAATTTGTTTAAATATATAAGTAAGCTTTACACAATGAATGTTTAAACATATAATATAATAATAATAATATAATCCCCCATTAAAAGTAGTCATTGTGAATAGGATTTACTAACTTATCGCTGGAATTGCTTAAAATGAGTCAATGTTTTGCCTTTTGTTGATTAAATGGTTGCCAAGTAGCTTGGAAGCTTGCACAACAATTCACCTAAAAACTTCCCCTTTTCTTTTGCCATCAATATTACGTATACGCCAGGTGTATTAAATTCATAAATATACTGCGGCTAGTATATAGATAAGGTACATAATAAGCTATAGATAAGCACTAATCAGGAAAAAAGACCGCTCTTTAGTCAGGAGTGAAATTGTTAACCTATGACGAGGCTCCGGAACTGTTGGATAGATTTAAATGAATTAATAGATAAGAAGAAGAATAATAATAATTATGGTTATATAAAATAAGTAATTTTTTTTAGATTCTTAGAGTTTAAGTCCATAAAAAGCCTTGCTCTATAAACCAAATTGAAACATCTTGAATATTTATGATGTCGTCTCGACCAATTCAATTAACAAGGAAAGGGGAAACCCTTTCAATGCCCCATTGAAACTATTTCGCAATCTAATAAGGCTATACAAGTGGCATTAATCTAATCTGTAAAAGTACTCAAGCTTATCGCAAGACTCTTCTCCGTGTTGAGTGAGGCACGAAAAGTTAAGAGAAATACCTTATAAAAGAGTGGGTAATTTCCCAACAGGGTTTAGTCTATAGCAAAGAGGCTAATAGCTAAGATCGTGTCACTGCTCTGTAGCCGGTTAAAAAAATATATCTTGCAAAATGAATACAAAGGCAGTAATTGTCAGTGTGCTGGTTGCCATCGTCTGTGTACAGTTTGGTGAGTAATAGCCCAGATTAACTTCTTTCAGATTTATTGAAGCTATATTTATTATACATTAAAGCCCACTCCCTGGTGTGCTACACCTGCGTCACACCGAAGGACTGCAAGAGTCCCAAGAAAGTCACCTGCACCAATGCGGCTGCCAACGAGACCAGTAACCACCTGGAAGTTTACCACCAGAACGTCCGGAACGCGACCAGCACGCGTTTCGATTGTCTGGCCCTGAAATACACCTGGAGTGAGTAGTTCGAGTCTTGATAGGTCCCAACGAAAATCTCTAAAATGTCCACCTCTCTCCAGACAACGAAGTGATCCATCAGCTCCATGGCTGCGTTCATCCGGCAGTCGGACCCTGCAGCTTGACCCTGAAGCCGGCCTATGGCCACTACAATAAGACCACATGCCTCACCTGCTCCGGCGATAAGTGCAACAAGAGCCCCGCCGGAAAGATGAGCAGCAGCACTGTGACCATTGCGGCTAGCGTGTTGGGTCTCTTGCTGGTCAAGATCTATGCCTAAAACACCAGCCTGTATTATTATAGTGATGAGCTAAGAACAAGAGATCGGAGTCGTCCGTTAATAAATTAATTCTTTTTTTAGATGTTTTTGTACCACTTTCATGTGCCTCTTATCAAATTGTTCGATTAGATTGACTTCTTGGACTTTCCGTGCGTTCACGTTTCAATATTTCACAAGTCCCTAATCAATTTTCGATTAAAATTTATGATTGCATTGATGTGTGGCTTGGCTTAGCTTAGAGCTAAATGCCGAGACATTTTTTGCAAGAATAAAATTGAAGTCCTAGGTATTAGATGATACAACTTTCAACTTTAAGCGACTTCCTTAAACTGTTTCCAGCTTGTTGGTTTTACAATTCAAGAGACTTTAAGTCATGTGAATTGACATTAAAACTTTAAAGTACGCTAACATTTTCGATTTGTCATTATGAACATTTACTATGTGGTAAGATATTTGCTTGTTTTATTGGTCGCCCGGAAACGATTTGGCCAATGGAAAGGCTGTCGCCTCTTCGGGTTGCAGCATTAGTCATCGAGGGAACTCTACACATTTCCGACTGTCACTTAAATTGGCAAACTATCCCAGGGAAAGATGGCAAAGTACGGAAAACATGAATAAATCTTTAATATTGTTGCCGGCCGCCTAAAAGGCTGCCACACTTTTGCCTGTCGAACATCATCCGCTGGGCCGTGTTGGAGCTGCAGTCATGCATTTAATTGATTGATTGTTGCTCGTCTATGTCTGCATCGATTTGGCCATGTTCCCCGCCCCGTTTGAGCCCCGTTTGGCTGTTTCATAACCAAATCGGAGGGCCATTCCCTACCTTCGACGCCCATCATCTCCTGTTCCGTTATCAAATCGACTTCGTGGCTCTGTGCGCCATGTTGTTGCTGCTGCCAATTAGTGTTGGTGCGTCATCTGTGTGTGTGGGTGCAGTCATGTGTGTCCCAGTGTGTGTGCTCGCCATCAATTAATTTTTGTATTGTTGTAACCAAGCTTTTTTCGGATTTCTGCTGCACTCGTTGGGTTACGTGGGGGAATCCCTGTTGACTGATTGGTTTCTTTTCGATTCAATTGTTTCCCGTGTGTGAGGGGAATGGGAATGGATGTGTTTCCTAAACAAAGTTATGGTTATGGATTTGACATCCGGAATGGGGTGAACAATGCCAGCATAGGTGTTGCTTTACATCGATACAAGGTCGTCATACAAAAATATAAAAACTATAAATACATATGTATACTTTCAAAGATGTGTATTTTTATAAAGGTAACAACATTGATAGCTATGGACATATCCTCTTTGTTATTATTATATATTATCATTTTCACTAGTAAATGCTTTTATTTTGTATGAATACACCATCATTGATACCAAAATTATTCTTACTAAAAACCATAAGAACCGTATCCCCACTTGTCTCCACGACTACGATTGCTTTGCTCCCCTTCAGTTTCGGAAACTTCCCTGAAACTCCCAGAAACTAAATTAAGTTCAACTTCAACTACAAAATGTACATTTGATTTATGCATTGAGAGACCGTGGACCGAACCCACCACCCAGCGCCAGGACCCCACTCCTCGGGAAACGTAGACGGGAACCCTCTGATAACTAAGCCAAACCTATTCAACTTTCACGTTCGCATTGTTTGCACGAGCACGAAAAGTTATTAAGATGCATAGACGTGATTTTGCATGTTTTAAAAAAGAATACATAATGCCACAGATGAAGCTGGGAATAGGGGGCCGACTCAGAGGGGGAGACTGGGATCTTGACTTGCACTTTAAGTACTCTTAATTTACTAAACAAATTTTCAGCGCTACGACCCAAAATGTTGCATTCAAGAGGCCAAAAAGGAGGCCCAAAACTTACTCGAAAACTCCCCCCGCGAAGACAAACTCATTGACATGCCTGAGACACGAATTGAATTAAAAGTTTGGGCCTTTCCGCGGAAATAGAATAACGAGAAGTTTCATTGTTCGGCTAAAAAAGTTTGGCGCATTTAAATTGATTTGTAATTCGCGGTTAATTTCATTTTTTTGTACCTCCTCTTCGTTCGTTGGTCACTTTTATTCAAGTTAAAATGGTTAGTTTTTGTTCTCTTTTTCCATTTTATTAATATTGTAATTTGGCACGGAATGCCTGACAGTTATTTGGCGTTGCAGTGAATGAATGTTGCAAATTAAATCTGTATTAAAATTTAAAATTGCCGCAAAATGTCTGCATTGTGGCTAGGTGCTTTGGGAAGTTTTGGAATTTAAATCAAAGAAGGCTATTTGAATAATGATGCTGAAATGACAGGCTGACATTAAAGGTTGAACAAATAATTGAACATTTTGCATAATTTTCGATTTCATTGTTCGGAGAATTATTAATAGGCATCTATGAATTATTCACACTCCCATTAATTTTTGTATTTAAATATTCAAGAAATAATCTAAGCCCACCGCTCAGTTCAATTAACATAAATAGCTTTGTGATTTTAAATCTATTAGCTTGGCGTTTAATTTTTTTATAGTTTATTTTGCATAATAAACATACGTACAGAAATACAACGAAAATACTCAATTTCAAAATATTTATTTATATTTTCTTGCCTGTTTATTCAGATTTTGACCAGCTTCCAGGCGACTCATAGCTCAATCGATTGTGTTGCCAAAAATCAGGACAAACTCGGAGAAGGCCAATAAAATAGTACAAACACCTTAAACACACAAATGTTTAATAAAAGACAAATAAATCAGCAGGAAAACTCACAATGTTTCTATTTTCCTTTGATTATTTTATACTCTTTGTATGTATATGACATGAGAATAAATATGTGGGCAGTAAACATTCAAGCCTGGTGAATTCATAATTTATGACAAGCAGCTAAATTGTAAGCTCCAAGAATTTGTAAATGAAAAGTGAAATCTTTACTAAGAATACGGTAAATTTCCATTTAATCTGGACTGAAATCTGTTGGCCACAAATTCTGTGAAACTTCTTGAAAATTATTATTGTTTGCCCAAAACGTTTATCACATTGTCACAAAGTGCACAATAACGAGTTGAGGAAGGGTCGGCTTTGGGGTTTTGTTGAGAGATTAGCAAAATGTCTTTAGTGTTTCTGCTGCCAGTGGAAGGATTGGTTGCTCCTTTTGGTTTCGGTTTCGGATTTGTTTGTAAGTCATTAGCAAGATATTCGGCTTAATTGTTGGTGATTTAACGATGACACAACAAACTTTATTATTATAGTAATGGTCTGGTGGGGTTGAAGCTAATGATTTTCCAATTTTGTGTTAACTAAGCGTATGTCAAATAGTTGGAAGATGGTTCATGTCAAAGTCTTTGGGGTTTATGCAGATTTGCATTTAATTTAACTAACTTTGTTTTTGTCATACTCTTTCAGGAAAGGAATGGAGTCATTTCGGACCCCATAAATCATATATTTTCTTAATCAGCATCAACAGGCGAGTCTTTCCTAGCCCTGTTGGAAAGAAAGAAAAGAATAACTTATCGTTTCTAATATGAATTACTATTTTCGCTCATAAGAGTGTCTTAGCCCTCCGTAACCAGTACAAACCACTCTATAAATTACCGAATAATTTTATTCTAATTTGTGTGATTTTACATCGTTCACAGCTCATGGCTTTATAACCAGAAATGACTCTGAGATTTGGTTCAGTATGATTTAATCCAAAGGAATGAAGAATGGCTCACTGGCTGTAACCCCACCTCGTGTCCTTCCCGATCCTTTCCCTCCTGCACAACTTGCAGAATTTATGCATGACAGCAGCATGACTTAATCCTTGCCGAGGCGCCAACGTGAGCTGTCAGATGACGGGAGAAAGTGCGAGGGATTTTCTAGGGACAGGGATTTGGTGGGTGTCGTGTTTGTTATTAGGAAACAATCGCCGGAGCAAAACATGGCTGCAGTCTTCGACTGCTTATGTTATTATTAACACCAAAATCCGAACTGATAAACAAAAACAGGAAGCTACTCGATATTATTCAAAAGAGCAGTAGGTTGCATTTTAATTAGCTTGCAAATCCTGGCAGAGCCACCTCTTAAGCAGAAAATCGAACATTATTCGCATCGTCAAAGGTGTCACTTCATACTGTTGTTGTTCTTCTTTCTTTTTCAACATTTAAGCATATTAAAAGTGAAATGCAGGAAAAAATTAAAATATTAAGACAGAGTGGGAAAAAAGCGTTTTATTGGAGCCGACAATGAAAAATCGCTGCCGCATATGTTCGACAAAAACCTGACATTATTGACTGTTAATATCCTGGAAAACACAGACAGAACAGTTTTATTTTTTGGCAGTTGAACTGTGAATACCCTTACTTATACCTGGAATAAGCGAATGTATATATTTTAGAGAACTTTCGAAACACACAGTTCAGTTATACATTTCAATTCGTTAGAAAATTACAACGTAGGCTTACTTTTATTATTTAACTTTTAATATTTGTTTCCTCATATTTATTACGTTTTTAAAGAAAGTCCAACTAAGTACGCTGTAAATAAATAAATAAGTTTAATTTACAAAATAATTTCCAAGATGTCCTTGACAAATTCACATTTACTTATTCCCGCTACCCGCCTGGGTAGTGTACGTATAAATCGATCTGGGTGCAACATTTCAATAACTGAAACGCCAATTAAAATTGTACAATGGGTTCTCGGTCAGGCAGAGACTCCAAACAAAAAAAAAGCAAAAAATGAAAAAAAGAAACATTCGTGGGGCGGTGGGAAGAACAAAAAATAACACTGGACGAATGTCAGTTAAACGAACAAACAGCAAAAAACAAACACAAGCAGACATCTGCATTGGCCATGGTTGACACCCAGCCACACTCCCACCTCCACGCTCACTCCACCGTGTGCATATATATCTATATGAATATGTGAGGGCAGCCGGGAAGGACTCACACACGCGTGCCGGCTCTCATATCCTCCGACCTGGCACATATCCTGTACCGAGCCGTTACGCGCCTGGTAATTGGTATTGTTTGCCTGAACGCGTGTCCACTCTCCGGAAATGGCCAGGGTAGCCACCCACACTCGTGATGCTATCGAAAATACAAAATGGGAGCCGGTGCAACGGCCCAAAAGGGGGGGGGCGAGTTGGCGGACAGCCGGAGAATGCATAAACAAGCAACTAGCGACTATTAATTTTCAATTATAAAGATGCGTCAGGACGGAGAGTCAGCCGCGTGGGGTACAGTTGTGCCGGGAAGTCAACAGAATGCCGGAAGTGCGGGTCAGCGGCCTGTCACTTTCCCTTTCGGCGACAGCTGTCACAATATTTGTCAGAAAACGTTGACAGAACTGCCACGATATGGGTCAGCAGCAAATGGGCGGCATATGGAGCAGAATACTGCATCGTTTGGCTGTGTGCAGTCGAGATGCTTTTAAAGAATTATACAATGATAGTCTCCGTAACGTTGCACCGAAAGCGAGGCCAGGGAATTTATATTCTTTGGCTCTGCCATTAATTATTTTCCCCACATATTCAATTACCAATGGCCACACATCATTATCGTAACAGTTGGCATTACATTTGCCGCCCACTTTTAACAGTGGCAACCCAGGGTTGGATCCAACTCGTTGGACTCGCAACTTGTTGGCCGTTCGAGCCGAACCATCTCAGCGACTTAAACATTCCCTTAGTTCCGCTCGGAACTGCCAGGATAACGCAAGGACTGCGCTTCTCCGGGCTATCCTGGTCTATCGCAGTCCTCGGGGCGTATGTGTGGCTTGCATCGTCTTTGTGTGCATCTCTCGCCTGCCAAATTAAATTGTGGACTCCCTTTTCATTGCATATGCTACATACACGTCCCTATTAAGCCCCCGCCGCACACACACACTATCGCATTTTATTTCATTAGCGCGTAAAATTCCTTTTAATTAATATATATAAAATTGTTGCTGCTGTCGGTCAGCAGTGGCTCCGTCTACTTGGGGTTCAATTTGTGGAACACAGCCCCAGACATGGCCCCCTGCCCTGCCTCTCCGGGGGCTCCCTGCATTTTATTTCATTTTTGCTTGAGCATAAAATGTTGAAAGCAGCCGCTGCACGTGCGCAGCATGTTTAATTATCTCCAAATGTGGATCCGGATGCGAGTGTGCGGATGTGTGGATATGTGCCGAGTAGGGCGACGGACGGCGTCCTGTGGTTGCGGCTCATGTGGTCAGTGTTTCAAGTCCAAGCTTAATGACCCGGCTCTGGATCTGGGTCTGTTTAGTTGCCATTAAATTGCACATGAACTTGTTGGCTGTAATTCGAAATGGTGCAGAAATTTCAAATGGAATTAAGAGTTCGGGATGCCCAGATTAAGTTGATTAGGGCAACTTTAAAGGGCTTTTCATAAAATTCCAAAGTTGCACATGGCTTATGAAGTATTTAGTTATTTACTCAATGTCGGATATTGTTGTTGTTTTTAAAGCTACAACCTCAGCAACATTTTGCCTGAGTCTTGCAGATGAGTTTCATTTTCGAGTTCTCACTTTGCTGCATAATTTGCAAAACAAATTGAAAAACACTTGCCATGCATTGCTTACACGACGGTATATTGTTCTTCTAGTTTGTCCACAGAAAGAATTTGCATATCCCAGCAGTTGTGGGAACTGAAAATTTGACTAACTTAACTAGGACCTTATCTTCTCTCCCTTGCTTTTATTTAACAGAGATTGTTTTCCTTAAGCTTAAAGTTTTTCATGGGACTTCAATTTTGTTTTATTGGTCAAGCGGCTTAAGCTTGTACTTGTAAGACATTGTTGGTAAGTGATATTCCAGCCAAGAATTCATGCTTCAGGCACAAGAATTGTTAGGAATACAAGCCTTTAACGAAGGATAAATAAGAAACATTTAAGATAAGATGTTAATATTATATAAAATCTTGAATTTCAATTCGAAACACTTCTAATAATGAAAACTTTTAGATCTAAAAATATATATTTTATTTTAATTTTATAAAAGTAAGTTTATAATTTCAACTTGGGTAAAAATTATATATTTTTTCTTTGTACTTTAAAATTGTAATTATTACATCGCCAACTTAAGGATTTAAAAATACCCTGCGTTCCTGGAGCGGTTGAAATCTAAAAATTGGTATGCAAGTCCGACTTTCTAGCGTCTAAAGCGTCGTTTCTCCGCGGCGTTGTTTTTTCTCTCCTGTTTTTTGACCGACAATATTAATATGAATGACTGTCATGCCCTGGTGTTGGTGTCCCTGCCTGGGTGTGCGTATAATTACGTGGATGTGTGTGTGCAGCCGAACGTTAAATGTGCACGTGACAAGCGTGTAATGAGGAAGTCTTCGGTCCTCGGTCTCCGGTCTTCGGTCTCCGTTCGTCTAGGACGGCAGCCTGGCTGGATGGCAGGATAGCCAGGATAGCCGGCCAATATATAGTCGGGATGTGCACCATATATATGAGGCAATGTCGTGCCATGTTACGCATATATCCGACTCTACATATATTTCAATCATTTTAAGTGTGTTTGTGTTACGACGTCAGCAGGACAGAGATGCCACCGCAGGATAGTCCGGCTCCCCTCGAGCCCTGCACCCGAGCCCAGGGTGCCGCCCGTGTCCTGGTTTCGTTGTCGTCTGAAAATTGGACAATGATTTATGAGGCGTTAAGTCAAACTTCATATTAATTTCATTTCGTTTTCAACCAGCGCACTGTCCGCCTCCCTGCGGCTGCTTTAAAGTTGAAAATGAGCGCACATGAGACACGTAAGCAACGAGAATAAAAGCCAGTCAAGAAGGATAAAATCCGTCTGAGCATTCGATAGCTAGGCGAATGAAGGTAACCGGAAAACGTGTTGTGAATTTATGGAATGCTACCTTCGAAACTGAACAACGAATTGAGTATGTTCTCTATGCTATGATTGGAAAATAAAGTGTGGTAAGTTTTAGGTTAGATAATACCAAGATAAGTTATAGCAAAAGAACTTGGGAGATCCTTGCTAAGCCAAATTATTAGATTGCAAAATATATTTTATATACTATTTTATTTATATATTTATTTGCTCATATGAAATTTTTAAAGAACCTTCGCAGAAATGTATAACACTATTAAAGCTTAAACTATTTCAGGTATAAGTATATGAAATAGTATGCAATTCTTTGCAACCCTTAAATTTTAACCTTAATTATAAATACAAATCATCTTAGAAAGAAAGAAAGAATATTCAATTCGGTCTCTCACTTCTCTGCCAAATAAATAACTTTACAAAACCATACCATACACACACTTAAGCATTTCAAAATTTCGTTCGTCGTATTTTGGGCTCTGTGGCCCTTTTCCCCCCAAGCATAATCATATTTTCTGCCAACAATTGTATAACATGTGTAATTTGAGCATTTCATTCATTCATTCATACATTTATTCGTTCGCACCCAGACACAGACACGTCCGTACACACACACTCACACGCTCTCTGTGTATGTGTGTGCTGGGCTGTGAAAATAACTTGTGGCATGCTTTGAGGCGTTTGTGCGGGTTGCCAGGACTTTGAGCACTCACTCCCGTTTTCGGCAGCCCTCGCCCGGCATTCTCCAGTGGTTTTTGCCTTTTTCACACTCCCCTGCTTCCCTGGTCCTCGCTCCTGTCTCTGGTTATTGGCCAGTGAAGCGTTAACCATGGTCAATAAAAAATTTATTTAGACAACCACAACGGCAACACAAATTTTTGCTGTTTCCTGATATAAAAAAAATATTATCCTCAGTTGGAAAAATTTTTGGCAGGCAACACAACGTGGCAGCACAAAAAATACTTGTAAATTCTGCCCTCTCTCCTCCCGGCTCCTCCGGGCTTGATGGTGTCGAGTGTTGGCATTTGATTTATTTGGGGCGTTTAAATATTTCAAATAATTCATATTTTATTGACTAGACACGACCGATGGCAGGGGAAGCGGGCAAAAGGAGCATTTCAAACTCTCTGGCCGGAGCAATTAAACTGTATTGTGCACTTGTGTGTTAATTCAATTTGGTTTGCAAATTTTTCAAAGCAAATTTTGGTTTAGTGCCTGATTGAGGGCTCGTTTTTCTTTTATTATTTGTGGAAAATGTGTTCATTCAAATATCACAGGCGACATATCGCACTGAATTAACGAACCATTTGCCAAAACTATAATTTAAACAGGTGCAATATCCGGGCCTAAGATCTGGTTGCACATAAACTTAAATCGCCTGACAAATTGCCAAACAGGGAAGAAACACTTGAAGCTGGCAAACAATTAAACACACCGAGAAACAAACGGCAGGCAAACAATAAATGCATTTTGTGTTGCATTTTCTGGCCAACGAGAATGTCTCCAGGGTCAATTTCAAATGCATTTACACAGCCACAAACACAGACGCACCCGCACCCGCACACAACAGTCGCACTCACACAGCGACACTCGAAATATAGATTAGTGTAATTACTATACCATGGAAAATGACGTCGACATGAACATGGCAAACGGCTCAAGGGCATTTCCACTCCATTGGGGATGAAATCGATGGGGCTGCGATGGCACGGCCTGGCTGGCATTAGGTTGGGCGGGGCCGCATGGATCGGGAATTCTGCTTTTGATTTCATTTCATTACGCATTTGCAATTTCAACTATGAATAATTGAAAATGTGCATGGCATACTTTAAGGCCCAATTTGGCATTACAATCGGAGCGCTGTTGTTGCAGTTGCAGCTACGATTGATGTTTTCGGCTAATTCAGCCGAAATATGCTTATTACGCATTAAAACTAATTAAGCATGAACTCTATTTGACAAATACCGCCTGGCCAACACCCCCCACCCCCTGTGGGCCGGAAAAGTTCGGGTCCGGCTTGTTTATGCTCAAAATCTGATTGATGGCAGCAAATGTTGATTTGCAGCCGGCCGAACTTTCCTGGTATTCAACTTTGATTTATAGGAATTAGGCAGCTTAATTGGGCCTCGATTTCAGATATGATAATGTAGCAGTTGAGCCAGGAGCTCCACGCCCTGCCACCAGCCTCCGCTTTGCTTACCTTAATGGCTCTTAATTGCCATTTCTGCAGGACTCTTCAATTACCAGGCCATTAGGTGCGAGTGTCAAGTGGAATGATACAAAAAAACAAAGGGGAAAAACGTGAGAAACGGAAAATTCGACTGAAAATTACTTGGTACACACAGAATATAATTTGTCCCATATTCTATTCAAGTATTCTTCTTGGTTTAGATATATAGAAAATAAGAATAGAATTTTATCTAATTTGCAGAAATTTAATACACCCTTGTACTCAAGCACTAATGGGTATAAAGGACGAAGGGAAATAGGGAAACCCCGGGCGAAAAACAAAGTCAGTAGCTCACTTAGAGAGCGTCCAAGCAAACACTTGCCAGCACTCGGCATAAATTAATTATAATTCCCCTTGTAAGTGCTCCGTGTAATTGTAATTGTTGTTATGGCTGGCTTATAATTGTCGGTCTTGTTGATGCTGTTTCAGTGGCTGTTTTTGGTGTTACTGTTGCTGTTTCCGTTGCTGTTTTTGCTGTTGTTGTCGTCGTTGTCGTGCTAAACAATTAAGTGTAAATTGTAAAACATGCAGAGCTGCGGTCTGCGGTCTTGTCTCGGTGTGTGTGTCTGTGTGTGTATGGGGATATCCCGAAAACGGAAGTTGAAACTGAAAAAGAAACAACAAAACTATTTGGGGTTCTTTATTTAAGAGAGTTTTTCCGTTTTGTTTATATCATTAGAAGGGCAGTAACATTATTTTAAATTAAGAGCAATAACAATCTGACTATTATTAAATTTTTAAATAAAAACCTAAAGGTTTGTAAGATCTTTTTAATGAAATTTATAGATCCTTTGATACTTTGAGCTTATAGATTAAAACTGCACCTAGTTTAGAAGTAATCATTGTAGGATTTATTTCCACTATTGAAAAGTCTAAAAAGCGATTGCTTCATGCGAAACCTGCCATATGATACTCTTATCAAATTGTAAAATAATTTCTCCTCATCATTTGCCGATAAAGCTACGGTTGAGGGCGTCGGAAATAGCTTCGTATGACACCATTTGGATAGCTCCGCTTGGAATGGCTCGCAATAGCAGCGGTGTCAGGCCCTTGTACATCGCCCGTAAACCTTCTTCCCGGTAAATAGTTCTCAGCGTCTGAAGGGTCCCACCGTACTTTATCACACCCCGAACTGGCTGCGGCGCCTGGATCCGGCACTTGGCCAAGTCTAGGGGGACGCTCAGCGTGCAGCCCATGGCGCCTGAAAAGCTGGCTATCGCGAACCTAAGAAGCAGTTTGGAGGTCGATTGCTGCAGGTCGGGAACCCGACTCATAATGTTTGTGTAAACGCCAAAATAGGTGAATTGGAAGACGACGTTGCGTGCTACGAACGCCGTAATGCCTCGATAAAGACCTTTCATCCCGTAACCGCTCCGCCTTATTATGTACTTGGCCATCGCCAAGGTCTTCAGACGCTTCGCCTGATGAACTTGCTGCGTTATCTTGACCACCTCGAATGGATTTATCAGAAAAGCCTCGACGGTTCCGGAAAGAGCGCCGGCCATGGCATAAGTCATTGAAGTTGGCTGAGGACCGAACTGCACCAGTGGCTTGAACTGGGAGAACGTCAAGAACTTGATGCCCCTCTTCGGCGGGTCAATGAACAACGGTGGCACGATGCCCCTCCAGAAGGCAGTCATGCCCTCGTGTCTGTATATCTTGACAAAGGCGTCACGAACGCCACTGTAGGTAACTTTGGAAGGCACCCTGTCGATGCCCTGCACCTGAAGGCGGGACTTGACCAAGTCCAGCGGACTCAATAAGCACACCTCCAGCATGCCTACCGCCGTGCCGGCTAAGAATTGAACGAACGCTCGTCTGCGTGGCGGTAGCTCCGTTTGGGCACTAGCCATTCCGACTTCGGGATTGAATTTAAAATTTTGTCTGGATTCATTTTGCTTAAATTAATCGGCACACTGATGTAAAACTCAATTCCCGGTTATATTTCGAATAAATAGTTCTATTTTCCTGTTGGCTAAGTTCTAACATATTCAAAAAAGGAGAATGTTTTTTCTATATTGGTTTTAATTTTCAGTTATTTATTATATTATTATACCAATAGATTTTATTGTAACTTGAATTTAAAATTTGTTCTAGTCAAACTTGAACACCATTCATTACGTATTCCTGCTAAATTTGAACACAGTCAGAAGTCTGCGAAGGTCCTTCCTAGTTATTTTTCGCTTCGGTTAGCAACACTTGCCGTTGCCTCCCCGGAATCCGATGTCTCTCAGAGTGCCATGTTAATGAATGTCAAGTGCACTGCGTGTAGCCACCTGAAACCCGAACCCGAACCCTGCCTCCTCTCCATCAAAAGGGCTGCTGTGTGCGACCGACTCCTGGGCGATCTCATAACAACAATTATGCTAATGTGGCCCAATCCGGGACGTCAATCCAACATAATTGCTAACAAATTAGTCATGGTCGCACAGGCCAATTGCAGCCCAGTCCCAGTGCCAGTCCCCGACTACTCATCTTCATCCACATGCCCTGCTCTTTTGGCCCAGTTACAAATGTGTGGGGGGAGGTCATTCAGCCAAGTTTAACACGCGAGCAGAGAGCTGGATAGGTGGGGCGAGGAGGGAGCCGCACTGTCTGTGGCCAGGTGTGTGTCCTGGCAATTTGCCTGTCACGCTGCACAAAGGCAGAGCCGGTCCTGGCCACAACCAACTGTGGAGTGCTCCATTCTCCTCCGTCTGATGAGGCAAATGAGCCTCGCTAGCATGTCCTTCAGCTGCTCCTTGACTGCCAGCCTTGTTGGCCTCAAGTACCTTTTGGCGTCGGGTTTCCCAGGTCCTTGCTCATAAGTCAGCTCATTGCCGCCGGCTGTTCCGGCTCCTGTTGTTCTGCCATCCCGGAGCCAGGGGCCAAGGTGCCTGGCCTCCTGATGGAGAGCGTTAAATTTATATTAGAATATTAGGGCAACGAGTGGGGGCTCTTAAGTCAGGTGAAGTGAAGTGGCGTCAATTTGTGGTTCAAGCTGGCCGCATCTGGAAATGGCCAAGTGACTGATGACGGGGCTATTAAGAAGAGCTGCTCACGAGTTGGTTTCGCAATTACAGTGATCGACGTTGGTTCAATGGGTAAGAAGAGGTTGTTAATAAAGCGGAACAAAAATAATGTGTTATGGTTAGAGACAAAGCGAACTCGAATTCGGAAGCTGTATGAATTTAGGGTGATTTTTCATACATATTCATAATTTATATTATTTCTAATGTGCGAGATAAATAAATATGTTGTGCTGTATCAGAATCTGCCAAAGCAAGCCTAAACTATCATTGTTGAAAATCAAATATTAAAATAAAAGAACAAATAAATTGAATATATCATTTACAAATTACAAGAAATAAGCTGCAATGTAATAATGTAATGTGTTGTTTCGCTTTCATTTCTGTAATGAACACTACTTTATTTAAGACTTGAATACTCAATTTCATTAGCCAAATCCATTTCCATTTTCTGACAGTCCCTCGTCAACGGGGAACCCATCTTACCGTGTTTACACATCAACACTTTTACTCATTCGCTGGACACTTTTTGTCACCAGCAAAAAAATACAAAAATATAAGGATAACCCCTAACAAATTTTCATTCAGCTCTCGCTCCGTTCTTCCTTTCACAGCATTCCTAAAGAGAATAGAATAGAAATGGGGATTTTTTCCGCCCACAGCTCGGAGCCCGCTGTCAGCAGCGCATCAGACATCTCCTTGTCATTTTAAAGCCATTTGATGTATGACAAATCAAATTTGACAAACTGCCAACAGTTGTTTTGCATCTTTGCTACATTTTTCACAGCAGCCACCCCAGCGTCCTGACGGGGGGACACATGTGAAATCAACTCCGTACTTAATACAGTATAATGGCGTAGGGAAAGCCCGTAAGGAAGGGAGCTAAAAATTTACATACTCATGTTTCGCAATACGCCGTGTGACATGCAAAAATGCCACTCCGGAGTCCGGACCCCAAGTGAAAACGGTTCGAATGGGGAACCGGATCCGGATGCCAAGCGATGGGTTGGGATTGGGGCTGGCGTTAGGTTAGGATACATGCATTCATGCTCCTCCACGCTTGCACATTTTAATGCCCTTTGATTAAAGACAATGATGCCGAAGTTCTGTTAACTCATTTCGGCCTCAGGAATTCCGGGGCTCACGTCCGACCGAAACCAAGCGAAAATTGCGGCAAACTTCGCTCTCGCACTCGGGGGAAATAGAAAGAGTTTCCCTGGCCGGGCTTAATTTCAGGGCTTATTCGAGTATGCACTCCATTTCATATATTTTAAATAAAAAGTCAGGCCAAGTGTGCACTCTGTCTGACAGTCAAACCGAAGACGTATCCGGCGCAGCAGTCCGGGGAACCAGGGGTGGCCGGAGCAGCCCGAGAAGCCGGAGAACACGGAGAGCTCGGAGAAACGTGAGCTCAATCAAGCGCCGCTGGGTGAAGCAGAGAGTCCGACTGGGGAAATTTACAAGTCACACACGAGCGTTCGAAATATGGCGCATAAAAAATGGCAAAGGAAAAGCCAAGCCAAGGCATGTGGTTGCGTTTTCCCTCTCATCGTTCTTCGGCCAACGGGGGAATGAACAATTTTCGGCGAATCGCAATGGCAGCAAGATGGAAATGGCGTTGGAAAGCGGAGCAAGTCGCAGCCGTGTCTCAACTGCATTTCGCATAAAAAATTAAAAGTCGCCAGCGTAAGAAATAAGAAATATGCAATTTGCTCGATTTGTGCATGATTTCTCATTGTTTGCATAGTCAACTGCAGTGGGAGAAATTTTGTTAAGTTTTATAAATATTTGGGATATATTTCATTTACATTGGGAGGAAGGTTCATCAAGGTTTTTGAGTGGTAGGAAGAGGATATGAATATTAAGTAAATTTTACATACCTTTATATAGTTAAGAAAATATGGTTCAAATATTTATGAAAGATATTTCCCAAAAGCCAGATGTATATCTAATTAAATTGAGTGTTAAGTATAAAATGAAGTCACTGAAATCTGCTGTGATCATGATTGATTTTTATCCCCATTAATCTAATGAATACTTTAAAAGTTTTAATAATATCATGTAAGAGTAGGAGGAGTATTTTTTTTTGGGCAATGTAATCCCTAGACCTACACCAACATATGATGAACACAACCCACTTCCTGTTGGCAGTAGACAAACCGTTATCGATACAACGCGCTCAGTCTTCCCGAAAAAAGTAGACCCCAAGGACATGGTGTCAGTTTGGCAAGTTATTGCACTGCACATGGCCCATTCCCATTCGGATTCCCACTCTCGTCCCCATTACTATTCGGTCCTCTATTCCCAACTCATTTCCATGCCCATTTCCATTCTGGCATCCCCGTTCCCAGTGCCACCTTTTTTGGTAGTTCCAGTTGCCCTGCAGCGTCTTTGACTTCTGAAGCGCTTTTTTGATTGTTGTGCTGCGATGTTCGGTTGCCGTTTGACTCTTCGCATGAATGACTTTGAGTGGAACTTGGACTGCATGTGGCTGGAAGGAATTGCCGGGATCGGAGACCTGGAGCGGGCCGAGACTGTCCCCTGCCGGTCGGGAAACTACTAGTACCTACTACCTGAGCTTTGTACATTTTATATGACGACAACTTTGTCCAGTGACGGGATTCCAGACGCATGTTGCAACTTTGGTCGTTGTCGTCGTCATGTTAATGCCAAGTTTGGCTACCTAAAATCGAGTTATCTACAACCCTGTGCGTGTGCATCTGGGCTGACGTGCCACAGTAGAGCTCTCCTAACTGTGAAAGCAATAGTCAAACCTAAAAATACCGAAGATAAAGTATAATCAACTTTAAGACATTTGTTTCCTGTGTAAAAGTTTTTTAAAACAAAATTAAGCTATGCTAACTCTGATATCTAAAAATGCCTAAGTTCGAGCTGCAGAAAGTGCACTGTGAAGTTTTAGTGTGTGGGATGTGCTGTACGACAAGTAAATTAGTAATCAATATGAGGAGATTGGAGGAGCTGTTCCAGGGTCCTCTGAGAGAGGCGGCTCTCCCAGGATGCAGCGCTAATCCCATTAGCCGTTGGCTGCACATGCTCTCCCAGCACTTTGCTACCGACACGCACTTGACGTGGCTTTAATAAGCTACCGGGCTAAGAGGGCCAGGCCCAGGCCCGAAAAGAACCAACCCACTGGCTGAGGCAGTGGAGTTTAATCAAAAAACTTGCCGGAGTCTGCTGATGGAATGCTACAGGAGCGGGCCGCATCTAAGAGCCATCTTTCAGCATCTTGTGGCACACATAAAGCACTTTGTATGCATGTCGGGCGAAGGGCCTTCCCTGGCCCCCCTCCGGCCGGCTTCCTGTTCGCCCTGTGTGTTATGAATATAAATTTATTTCCCACGTCACAACACAAACATACACAGACACGGGCACCGGCACTGGGACAGAATCAAGTGGGCGGGAAGACGCCGGACTCAGACATTTCACACATCGCGCATAATAATAATAATAAACGATAACGAAATTTACTTCCTAGGAAACCGCGAGCACACAGTCCCACTCCACGGACCGCGGCGATGTGTCGGATAAGGATGGGGACGGTCGTGCGGATGTGGGTGCCACAAAGCGCATCCTTCCCATTTCCGGCATGGGTCCTTGTTATGAAATTTTATGCCACGCAGGCAGAGGAATAGGATAAATAGGGAAGCGCATGAATTGTGCACTCCTCGCTCATGGGTTTTAATTTCGCTAATGCAAAGAAACCGGCGCAGGGTTCCTACTTTTTCTAAGGTTTACGCGTGCTAAACTTGGTTGACAAAACAAATTTTTAGTGATAATCTTGAGTGCCTGAAGGTCCTTATTTATAGTCAAAGTCTTATAATAGATTTAGGTTATTTTGGTTAGATTTTGGTTTGGTTAATAAGAATGTAAACCAAGAGGAAATAAAGGTACACATTTACTCAAAATACATATGCACAGAAAGAACTACATACAAAGAATTATTGAAACTTAATTCGAAATCAACCAACGATTTTATTTTTTTTTAGGATATTTCATCTAGGATTGCTTGAAGAGAGAGCTTGCAGTTCCTTTTTCGAAGGCTTACGCGTGCCAAACTTGGTTGACAAAACAAATTTTTAGTGATAATCTTGATTTCCTAAAGGTCCCCATTTGTAGTTGAAGTTCGATAATAAATTTTGCTTATGATTATAGGGGATAAAAACGGATGTAAACCAAAAGGAAACAAATACAAGTATACTTAGACTATACATAAATGCTAAATTATGAGAAATCTTACCGGTTTTTTTAAGGTTGTTTATTATAATTATTCTGATATATGTATGTATAAAAATTAATAATTTATTTACCAACAGAACTCTATCAATGTTTGGTTATCAGATATCTCAATCCACTCCAAAACACTTTCTAGGACCACTTTAAGGCACCCGTATCTTTGGTATTCAACCAAAGTCCCAGGCACATGTGTTCGCAATTTCTCTAATACTCGTGATATAAGTTTTCATTATGCGTCTGAAAGTCAAAGGAGCCGAAGGATATGTGCGATGTGCTGTGTGTGTGTGTGTGTGAGCGTCGTGTCTACCAGGAAGCCGCATTACGAGAACGATGATGACGTTGACAGACCTACGCAACGCGGAGCAGACACCCGGCGAGATGGCTTAAAGATTCGCTTTTTTTTCGGTATGCGAAGCGCCGACGAAATCGCCAGAAACTCATCTAGGAAATTGTCAAAGTGACAGCTGTGCGAAAGTATTGTGACATGTGTTTAAATGAGCTGCATTTGCGGGGCCCAGCCACAGATACAGTTACAAATAGAGACACAGATACAGATACGGGCAGGACTCGTGTAAGTCCTTAAAGCCACTGCCGCCGAGTCAACTTAATTTCATTTTGCATGAACTTTTTGAATGCCAAACGCAAACATTTGTGGATCCTGACAGACGTTTAGCAAACAAACAAGCCCACCATACACAAATGAGGACGGACGACAGATGGATGGATAGTCCAGGGTCCAGAGCGTCGTGTGTCCTGCATCCTGTGCCCAGTGTCCTGTGGAGCTTGCATAATTTAAACGTTGCCTGCGCAAAGTTAACTATTTTTGTGGCGTGCCAATGGATTTCCCGTCCCGTACCCCTCCGTTTTCTTTGTTTTTCCGTTGAGTTAGCGCCAATTTAAACAAGTTGGCAGGCCTAGTTGGCCAACCGAATTTTCCCGCCGCGCCCCCGACTCGCTTTCCCCCCTGATATCTTTCCCTGTTGTGCTTTTGTTGCGAAATATCCGCCGCCAACTAAATTATCTGCATTGTTTGCATTCGCCCTTTGTTGTTACTGTGGCTGTTGTTGTTGTTGTTGTTGCCGTTGTGGCCACTGTTCGCGTCCTGGTTTCGCAGTAGGTCCTTAGTCTGTGAAATTCATTTAGTGTGTGGCGGCATAAATTTCATGGCTAAAATATGTTTCCCATTTGGCTTTTAGTCCTCCCCTCCCTGCTTGCTCACTTTTTCATGGCTCTTGGCTAACTAGTTTATTGAAATTTCCTTTTTCGCCTTTGAGCCGCAAGTGGGTGCAATGAAATCAATTTGGCCGAAAGCGAGCTGGCATTTTAAAGTTTCTGGCCCGAAAAAAGGAAATGTTGCCATCGAAGGAAATAATTTCGTTACAAAGAATGAAAGGAGAAGGATGTAAAGTTTCCATGCTGAAGGTACACACATTCAGGCAATCAATTCTTGTACAGAAAATTAAAATAAATTCAAGTATACAATTTTAAAAATGCTGAAGTAGTACACAAATAATAAATATGAATATAGAAAGCTTGTATGTATAGTAAAAAATAAATAATATTATATGAAGTCACAATCTCTATCCAAAATTTTCTAAAAAAATATCTTGACAGTTTCCCCACTTAAGGGTTCCTGAGAGAAAGTCTTATATACCGACAACGAATGGAAGTATCCACCATTGAAAATCCTTTACGCTTTCTTTATCAATTATCCCTGGCCAATTTCCTGCGCGCTCGAGCCGAAGTCTCCGCCAGGCCGCCGAGATAATCACCGCGAGGAGTCGCACATACATATGCCCGAAGGATTTCCCATTTCGTATTGTAGCCACGCCCCGCCCTTTTACGCCTCCTGTGGCGACGTTTAAGCGACACAAACAAGCAGCGAAACTGACAGTTAAATGACAGTCGGGAGAGATCAAAGGGGTGAGCGGCCTCGACAGACAACAGGCTGCATAAGAATGTGCAACACCCACAGTATCCCCGATATATCCCCCCATCTGACGGAGGAGTCTTATCCGATATTTGTGCACTGAGTGCGCGTGGAGTGCAAAAAAATACGAAGGCAAGAACGAATCCCTTTTATTTGGCTGGAGTTCATTGTCTGTCTTCAGTAGCTTGTAAAATTGCATTTGTCGATTCGAAGGATATGAAGCTGAGTAAGTGAAACTGCGAAAAAGATTGCGGGATAAATGCCATATTGATTTTCCCCAGTGCCTAATTAGAAAGTAAATCTCTTTCAGTCACGTCCTTAGCGCGGCCAAAACTTTCCCTCAACTATTTTAATTGCAATCGAGTGGCTCTATTGATTTGTCTTCAAAGTTTTTCGGCTACTCGCCTACCTCTGTCTCAGCCTCTGAACCGCTGACAAATTGCTTGGCTGCCGGGATGTGAGGTCTCATTTGCATAATTTTACCCTTGAACGTAGCCACCGCTCATCTCGGGTATCCGAAGTTCACCTTGAACCCAACTGCAAACATATGAAAATAGGAAAGAGACACGATTTGGGGTTGACGAACTTCGGGGGCCATTTATCAAACGATAAACCCCTTTGTTCTACTCAAACCTTAACCTTGTTTCGCTTCCCTTGCCCCTCTTGCAATGTCTCCTTGCGCCGCTTATCTGACCGGTTACACTTGACGTATACGTAATTTCTTGCCGCAAAATGATTAACGATTCAAGTGCCGACTCGTCTGGTCGGTGACTTCTTGACATTGAAATAGGACGAAGCATTTGTCGGCAGGACGATATACCTGCTGTTAAAATAAGCGGAAATATTAAAAGAAAACCCATTCGAAGTCCTTTACATATTTCTGCAAATTATTTCCTTGAGTTTCCAAACTATTTTTTGGCGATAATTAAGGTGGTGAGATTAAGTTTTTCTGGGCTAAAGTTGTAAGTAAAAATAACTTTTAATGTCATGTGAACTAATGGAGAGTTGATTAAAAAGTTCTTGTATACAAGAAGCATTAAAAATGGCCTCTTCTACTATTTTATGACCTGATTTAATATCGATTCAGATGAATTCTCATCTCATTCTTGAGATTAATTATACTGTTCTAAATTAGCTTTTTTATTTCCCTTGAAAACCCTCTGGTACATTGCCTTATTTGCAGATTGGGCTTTCCCCTTTGGCTAATTTCAATCACATTCACGTAATGTGCCTGGGCCAGGCCAAATGTTTAACATACCCGTGCTGGTAACTGCAGCTTAAGCCCACAAAACAGCCACTTCACACATGCACACTCGTACATCAGCACACCCTTCGCACACACACACACTCGAATTCAGACAAACACACTCGCATAAGATTTGCACTCAACCGCTAAGTAAGTTGCCCAGAAGCCATGCCATAGTCTATAAGCAGCGATACGTAAAGCCCAAGGAGAGGCTGCGGCTGAAATGGAGCACACACGCCCACACCCATACCCACTCCTTCACCCACCGAAGTGTGTGTTGGCCTGGATTCTGTACGAAACCGGAGCCGTAAGTAGCCTGCAGGTTGTCGGCTGCAATAAGGGAACCGGAGAGCGAACTAAACCGTAGTGGCAATGACGGCGAGAAGGATGCTAAGGATGCATGTGCTCCAGCATGGGTGGGTGCTCCTCCGCGGCCGCCATCCTGTTGATGCCCATTACAAATGCTCAATATTTTGCAACATTTTATTGTGTCTTCTTCGGTTTCATCGTGAGCGGCAGAAAGATGAAATTTAAAAGGAGAAAGGAAACTTGCTTAACAATTTACAAGCCCGCTGGCTGGCTACCCATGCTTAATCCTTTATGCCGCATCCTTTGGCTGGCCTCCGGCTGGGAAAAAGAATAAAGAACGGTGGCAGGCCAGGCAGGCGGTGTTGGAAAAAAGTTACCAAATTCTTTGGCGCATTCCGCAGTCCGCCGCTGCTGGCAACACTCAAAAATGTTTGCTGGCGGCCCAATAAAATCATCAGGAAATCCGCAGCCAGCCGGGCCTGTCTTTCAATTTCTTCCTCTCCGGCGGAAAAAATGCCTTTTGCCTTTGCCTTTGCCTTTGCCTTGTATCCGCACTTTTTCTTTTTGTTTCCGTGCACTTGAAACATTTCGCCGGGCTTTAAAAAAATACAGACAGTCAGGGAATATACGCGGAGCGAGGGTCGAAAACTTTACAGACGACGACTTTGCATTAAATTGCTCCTGGTTACATAGTTGGAGTGTGATCGGATCCTTTGGCTTGTGCCGGAATCAAATATAATTATTTTCAGGCCAAAGCCAAATAAAAATGCCTGGAATCTGGTCTTGAAATTCCTTTAACTCTGATCGTCTGAGGGCCCTAATTGGCTGGGATCATATCCCGCCAGCTCGCATCGTCCTTGGACCAATTAAATTCGTCATAAGGCCAATATTCTGGCCAAGAGATTCCTGGGGGTGCAATCAAGTTGAATCCTTTTTTTCACTAAACACAGCCATAAAAAGCATTGCCCGGACTCCCCACTAGTTGAGTGTTAATGCAGGGGATTTCGAAGGGGAGTGTTGGGCAAAGCAAATCCTTGCCGAGTACGTGTGGCATTTTCAACGCTCATAAAATCACAAAGTCACGTTCCCAAGGACCAGGGAAGGGGACTCGACAGGACCTCGACTAGCCCGTGTCCATCACCTCTCCCATCTCTGTCTCTCTCACTTATCCACTCCCCCTGGTCCTTTTCGTCCTTTTGTTTTGTAGATGTCCTGCCGCTTGCTAGGCCAATCTAAACGTGCTTCCCCTGCCAGTCTGTCCTTTATTATGACAAGCTGCGGTTTTCGGGTTTCGTTTGCGAGAGCCCTTCTCTTAAATGTCCCGGAATAAGTCAGGATATACGTATGCATATGTGTGCGTGTTTATATTTAATAGTTTGCTGTTGTTCCGCATATTTATGGGGATTTACGGGTCCATGCTTTGGCTAGTAAAGTTGGCTTGCGGCTAGTTATTGTGATTAATGCTTGGGAATATTCTTGACAATTGTTGCTCTTCGCAGAGGGTTTCGCAAACACGATTTGCTATTATTAAATTGTATTTATTATATTTTGGGGTAACTTATATGAATAAGGTTGCAAAATACCTAGAAGAAGAGTTAGTAAGGTACAAAGGGAATATTTTACAGCCCTAAATTAATAACTGATACGATAATCTGTTTAATATAATTGAAGGCCGTAATTACAATTAGTTTAGTGTTTATTTACGAATAATTTCTGCAAGGGATCTGATTGTAAAGTTACTAATTTTAATTTTAATTTAGCAGTAGCAGAAGGAACAACAGAAGTTTAAGTACCAAGCGCATATGTCTTTTTAAGAGTGTCAGTCTGTCTGAATAAAACTCAAGACCTCATAGAGCTGAAGATTTTTTTTATTATTAAGAAATTTTAAATGAAAAAATTAAAAATATTAATGCAATTTATTTGATTTATCATATTAAAGTGACTCAAATTATCTCATACTAATGTGAACTTGAATTTCCGAATGGGGCTTGAGATCCTGATTATGTTTATCCATATAGGGACAGAGCAATTCAATTAATTGCTTTTATATATTCTCGACTAATACAATAAAAAAATAGGAGCCGACGGATACGTCGTCCTTGTAGAAGTGTCCAGTGAATCGGACGAATCCGCGCGGCATCGCCGTAGGCCATATGTTTGTGTTAATGGTTACGTTCTTTACGTAATAGTGACCTTTTTCGATTGGACACATTTCCATATGGATTGGGAAGTTCGTTGCGACACCAAACTCTCCCATTTCTTGCAAGTAGCGCCGGTAGGACTTGTAGGTCTTGCAGACGGTATCTTTTCGTATTTCAAATGGGTACAGCTTGTAGTTTCCATCACCATTAACATCATTCCACATGTCGCCGACAAAGGTGTAGTGGTCATCGTCCAAATCCTCGAATAGTTCAAAGGTTCCATTCAACGTGTGTTCACGGCCCTTCAGTTTTAATTTGCTGATGTCAAAAAGTGTGGAATTTTCTGACCAGCCCAGCGATATGAAGGTAGTCTTGTAGTTCTTCTTCAGCAAGAACTAACAAATTCAAAGGGAGAATTGGTTAAAAATACGAACAGCACTGTAGTTATGCTTTTTTTAATAATAGAAGGATAGTTTGGCATTAATATTTTATAATAATAGAAGCCATACATCGCGTTCCCTGGTTACCAGCGCCTCGGTGATCAGCAAAAGAAGAGCAAACACGCGCAATGCAACCATAATGGTCAGAGTTCGATTCAACACCAAAAGCTTAAAAAACTTGGAGTGAAATCCATTTTTGTCTTCAGCTTTTATAGGCCCAAGCTAATGCTTGTACCAATTAATTTATGTCTGATAATCTGCAAATAAAATTGTAAACATGGCTCATTAAAATTAGCTAGATGACAATGTTTAACGGATAAGCTGTTTATATTGTAAACAGCGGTCATTACAATTAGCTAATGCAAATAAGTTGGCACGACATGTTAGTGATTTTATTTTATAATGATTGCTTTAAAAAATGTAATAACTAATTAGCTGAGCTCTGTGATATTTTAAATTATTTACACCACAAGTATAAATAAATATTTAAATATTTATTAATCTTAGCCCTCAGTTTGTACACTTTACTTGGAAAACTTAACTTAATTTAAAAGTAATTTACGTCTCCATCGTTTTATATTTTCGCTGGTCATTGCAGTGACCCCGAGCTCCAGCACTTTTCACATTCACCAGCCCCACCCACCATCCTTATCCTCGTCAAACACTTTATGGCCACTCAAATCTCACGCCTTCATGATTATCGCATATATATTTCATGACTTCACACAAAAAATTTGTTGGTAACAATTTGAGCTTTTGTCTTTCGTGTTTGCGGTTGGTTTCCGTTGCCTGTTCCTTTTTCGTTCGCGGCTCTGCCCATTGTATAATTTATGCAAATTTAAATTTCGCACTTGACGGCACTCGCGGCACTTTGCCTTTGCCTTTTCCACAGTTTTTTGGAATTTTGTTTTATGGAACACTTGGCCATTGCTCATTTTATGTTGAGCAGTGCCCCTGTCCCTGTCATTCCCCACAATGTTTTATTTACAATGTGATCCGATCCCGCGTTACCACCTCTCATTGTCCTCGTAAAATTGCAGCATATGTGCACAGGGCTTACTTGTTTTTGTGGCTCCCACACTTGGGGTAAAAACTTCACGCAATTATGGTCCTTGGGTCAGGCATAAAACTTTCATGGAATATCTGCTACATTTTAATGAAACCCTCACAGAGGTGGAATAACCCTTGGAAGCCCCGATAATCCTGCGACTCCAACATCATTTAGCCCTCTCAGCTCTGCTGATTTCACGGCTAAGCCAATCAGCCTCCTGCGACTGCATCAAGATGTCCTTCGTGTGGCCAATTAAGGGCTTATCGATTGCGGGAACTTCCTTCCACCCGCTTCCCGAAATCACGGGGATTTATGGGCCGAAGCCCTGTAGGAATGCCACAGTTTTTCACTCCCTATCATCGTCCTTATCCCACTTCAATTAAGCGCTTGAGCGAAGGAATCTCCCATTTTTTGTGCGTCTGCGTTTAAGTTGCATGAAGATTTTCACAAAGCGCTGACTGTGAAATTTGTTGCTCGCTGTCTAAGCCTCTCGTATTCATAACTGGCTTAAGTTGGTTAACGGAAAGAGAAATGCACTTAAAAATAATACTTGTAAAAACTAATACATTTTATTAAGAACTTAAATTAAATTTTAGTATATAATAAAATATAAGAAGATGTAAGTATAATTAATTTTAAGTATAAACATCTCCCTTCCTAAGTGCAATTTTTAGCAGGGTAGAGTTCCATGAATCCTTACATCTAGTTGTGGCTTGGTAAAGTAAATTAATTTTTTTTTAAGAATATTTAAAGCTAGCAAAATATTGAAAACCCCGCAAAGGGATATCAAGGTGAACCGCGCGGCTTAAAGCGCACTAAAACGGTATATGATTTAATAATTTATTCCCGGCCAGGGCCGTCAGTTCCTCGCACAGTTCACTGAGCAGCCAAGGGGACCGGCGGAGGGCTGGAGACGTGAGTAAACAGGACGCTGGAAATCATTGCAAGGATATATAAGCACAACAACGATGACTGCATTGTGGTAATGGCATTGGGAACCTTTCCCGACCCAGCCATCCTTCTTCCGCCGAGGGATCTTTGTTGTTGTTCCACCGAGCGACTTCTGTTTGTTTTCGCCCCAGCCCGGTTTCCTTTTGGCTTTGGCCCTATCTGATGGCCATGGCAACCATCAGTTTCATTTTCATAAATTCTTAAAGCCATAGCATCCATAGTCATCACATCATTGAAAAATTGCCAGCCAAACTGAACTATATGGGGGCGGCGAATGGGCCAAGGGGCAGGAGGTTGGCTGGCGGCAACCTTTACTTTGATTTGAACATGAAATGCACTTTCGGGGCAGTCAAGTGAGAGTTGCCATCGGTGCTCTCTCCCAGGACTCATCCAGCCACTGGGAATTGTGTGGGCGGTTGGAGGCATTGAAATGCAACCTTTTGGCTATAAGTTACCCAAGCTTGTGTGTCTTCCATTGTACGGAGGGGGAATGTTTGCTTAAAGTGGCTTACAGGTGATGTGATTGGGTTGAAGGAAAACCAAGTGGCCTTAAAGAAGACAATTTAAGATAGGTAACTATTTAAGGTAACTAAAAGATAAAATAAGGTAATAGTAACACTGCGAATGTAGGACCATATACTGAAAATTCTTTGAATTTTTTTCAGAATGGATTATCTAAAAGAAAGCCTTAAGATATTTCCTTATATTTCTTAATAGGTTCTTTGTTAAGATTCATTTAATTAGAATTTAATATTTATAGACTGAAGCATTTAAAAAGAGTTAAAGAAAAATTAGGTTAATTTATTGATTTGACTTTATAATCCTATTAAATTACATTTTCTAAAATTACCAAGCTTTCTGAAAGTCTTTTAAATGAGAATCACCCAACCTCTTTGCCACAGGACATTGGTTTATCAGGCACTCCAAAAGGATCCTGTATCTTTTGTAACCTCTCTGCTAACATCTCCCTCTCTGCTAACATCTTCTTCTCAGCATCCTTTCCGTCATTAGGCTATGCAGTTTTTTCCAGGCTTATCGCTGTCTATCTCTATTTCGAAATGCTTTTTTCGCCTCTTTGGCTTTTTGTTTCCTTTTTTTGGGTTCGTGTCGGGTGCATTGCACTCTACGGAAATCTCTCTCGCACTTTCCGTGACGCTGCAATTTGAACACTTTGAAGTCCAGTCGAATTTGGACGTCCTGTGTGTGTCGGGCTGCGTTGCCCCCTTCCCATTTCTCTGTCTAATTTTTCCTCGCTTTGCCGACTTTGCCCTGTGCCGGCCCTCTGGTGCTTTGCTGCTCGTTTCCTTTTGCAACTATTTCAACAAAGCGCAGTGCAGTTACTTTTATGTTTTGTACGTGCCTCCGAGGAAAACGTCAGAGGAAAAACGGGCGGGCAGGGCCAGGAACGGGGAAATCGCCATCTATGATGATGTAGCACGTGTCAACATCAGTTGGAATGGTAACGAATGACGCTGCCACACACTCGTACCGCCACATGACCGCCTGTCATCATAAATGTCAGGCGGGAAGAGTAGGCTTCTCCGGGTTCCGCCAGATGAAACCAACGCCGACATGTTCCTGCATATCAAAACGGGGTCCGCCACGGGCGATTCGTGGAATAAGCCTATCGAATGGAATGGAGTAATACAAATGCTTAAATTTCAAAGTCCGCCAAATGCATGAGCTTCATAACCAATTCAGACAAAAGCTAAACTTCAGCTTAACAAACGATATATCTGAGTTTCCCTTTTAAAACTATGACTTACTGTGACTTACTAGAGAACATAATTTTACATATTATTAAAAAAGTTAATATTACCTATTTTTACTCTACCAATTACATATTCAATATATCCGCATATACACAACTTAATCACATTGCAAAGCTCCTTTTACCAATTAAAAACAATCATTTTATGACCTAGAATACACTGAAAACTCCATAATGTAAATCGAAAAGCTCTTATTAACCTTACTAATTAACCCTGCAATGCAATAACAATCACCTCGCATTGGCCGGATAATCAAAATGGATTTTCCGACACGGCCCTGGCCTGGAGGGACTTTCGTGGGGTAAATTGGAAATCCCTGCCACAGAGCTGCCACAAAACTGTCAGAAATTCAATGCGCGTTGCCGCGGCAAACATAATTTCAATTAATAATCAAATCAGACAAACAGGTCCACGGACCGAGCCTCCGCTCAGGAGCGTGCCACGTGAGTCCCACAAGTGGGTCCGAGGCTGCTCCAAATTGAAATTACCAAGATGCCGGGGGAGGCGGCGATGGAAATGGAGATGGAAATGGAAATGCCTGGTAACCAGGTCATTATGGACAGCGACGAGTCTGAAATTAGAATAAAAGTTCGTGGGCGGAGACACGCTCGGAATTGTGTTAATGAAAGCGCCACTGTCTGCGGCCAAAATCTTTATTATTTTGTAATTAAGTGGCTTGTCAAAAAGTTCGGCTCCCCGAACGATGGGCTCAGGTCCTTTGGTCACTTTTATATGCACAGAAAACAGGAGCGACATCCAGAAGGATGCTCCTGCTGCCGACGACGACGACGACGATGATGATGATGATGATGATAATTCTGGAAAAGAAAATTGTGTTGATTCAATTTGAAAAGACTCGAATGCTTGGGCGGGCAGCTGAAAAGATAGACAAGTTGTGAACTTGAGTGGGTTTCGTTCCTTCAAGTGGGTATTAGAGAGTCAACCACAAGTCGACAGCTATTCAACTTGTTTGCCTTTCACCCAGCTACTCAGTCTCCCAGCCATTCAGCAGTTGAAAGAAATATGCAAAATAATTATGCTCTTGACCTCAGAATTAGACGAGGTAAAATATACATATTCGTGCTCTGAGGTATTATTATTTAGGTTTAAGCCAAGCTATTTTTATGTTTTTTAAGTTTGTAGCTTAAACCAAAATTGGAAAGAGGACAATCTCAATAAATGGGCAAGGTATTTGAGTTACCTTGAGATATGATACTATCTAAAAAATATTTATAATTTATATTTATAATTTATTAAAAAATTATATATGCATTCTCCTTTGAATATAAAATTATATGTTTTATTTAATAAATACGTTTAAATATTAACCCCAAAAAATTGATAAAACAAACGAAATATTATTACAAAGACAGCCCGAAAAATTCCTTTAAAGAAAATCGAATCGATGGAAGATATTTCTTCCTTCCTGTCCCCAGTCAGAGCCCGTCCTGCCCTCGAGAAAATCGTAAAGCACGCGCCACATTTTATTTTCTTTCTTATCTGTAATGATAGATGCCACGCCTACACGCAACATGCCCGCTGGGCGTCGGAAAAGTGGGACGGGGAGGGGTATGAGACGTATTGTACAGACAACAATTTACAATAAATGGAGTTAAAAGTTACAATTCAAACGGTTTCCGGGGGGCTGCAGCCTGCCATATTGTTGGCGTTGTTGCTATTTTAAACGTGCGATAAGCCGACGCAATTTAATAGGAAAAATAACAATAAAATACGGGACAAGCGAGACAGGAGCCACACGTTTAAGAGAAAGGGGGGAGGAAGGCAGCCTGCCTCTGCAAACAATCGAAAAATAAATGTTGTTGGGGATGCAGGACTCCACCCCCATCCCATTTCCCCCTGGGTGACAAGGACACGAGAGAGCAGCGTGCCGCAGCCGCCAATGTCGTCGTTGAGCATATGTAAATATTTGCATAAAAGGAGACACCATCTCAGCCCACAAAAACAGCATCGGCAACAACAACAACAGAGGCGGAAAATCTGGGACTCAGACTAATGTGGGCATAATAGCTTTCGATTATCGAGAGAAGAGAGTGGAGGAAGCGAAGGAGCTGCGTGGAAAAGGCTGCCTAAATGACGGAATCTTTTCTGTCTTTAACACGAGTGTGTTTCTATGAAGTGAAAAGCCTTTAAGATTATATGAAAGCCTTAACCAAAAATAAGATCAGCTGGAAATTATTTCCATAAAGGTTTAAAAATTTATTGTTAGTGATTTTTAATGGAAATACATGCTTAAGATATTTTTATTAAATACATTTTTTTTAATATCTCATGGTTTCCCAAAGAAGACTAATAATTTTCACTTAATATATATCTGTATTTTAAGGACTAAAAAATTCTTGAAATAAAAGAAACTTCTTTAAAAAATCCTATAAGCAAGCACATTTACATTTACTTAACAAAAAGCATTCCTTAATTGTTCTCATTACCTACTTTAGCTCTTCCTAAATTTTACATACGGATAATGCATTTGCATTCCAACCATTACTACCACAAAAATGTTTGAAGATTCCCATTCTGGGCCAATTTTCCCAGCCAATTCCATAAAATAGTAGCATACTTTCGAGCACCAACCAAGGAAAAACAAACGAAAAGCTAAGAAAAACGTAGAACATTCTTTATGCATTCCGGCCTGGAAACGCAGTTATGCCTTTTGGTTAGGAGATTATGGGGGCGTGGAAGCCACATAATGAAGAGGGAGGCGAACATATGCGAGAACGACTAAAAGTTTTTTGTGCGGAACATGCCAGCCATACTCTTTATCTTCCGCAAAGGAAGGGAGCCAGTTTATTAAGGAGGAGCAAGTCCAAATATGTGGCTGGAAAAATGCGAACAAAGAAAAGGGGGGATGGAAAAGTTGTAAGTGCATTTCGCATAAATGGGAAATTGTTCAATTTATCGAGACAAACACAAAGAATCGAAACTAGGAACGTGGCCAAGGAATAACTTTATGAAATTGAAAAGATAAATATTTTCCATGCTGGTCAACTCAGTTACCCCACAAACTTTGTGCCAGTCAACAGTTAACTGAAATTTAAATAAGCCAACTAGCTTTCCCATTTTCCATTTCCCCTCTCATCCCCTTTCAACCTCTGTAATTGCCACAAATGAGGCATATCAAATTTGATTTGATTTGAGCGTTTAAGCCACAACAAGGACAACAATGGGAACGGGGATAACAATCGAAGGACAACACTTAAAGCGCAGTAATCTGGGGACGAGGGAACAGTTGCTGCGGGGGAGGAGGAATGATAAAAATATCAACAAGCCAGCAATAAAACATTCGGGGAGTGGAGTGCGGATAAGAGATCTGAACGGAGGCATCCAAGTGAGCACTGGCGGAGTATTGTCCAAATGACATCAATAAAATATTTAAACCCAACAACAAAGCAGGACTCTAAAGGGGCTGGTGAATCGCATTCACGGATGTCCTTGTGCCACGCCCCCTTGCAGAGGAGAAGAAAATACCAAAGAAATTGAGAAAGAAGGGGAAAAACTCCACTTGAGTGGCGCCGTGGCAAACGAGCTTAACGGGATAAACAGGAATAAGGATGTGCGGGAGGACTCACTTGAAGCTG
>JAEIIL010021731.1:0-11688 GCA_018905715.1 Drosophila lini
ATACAAGTTTGAATTTCAAGTTTACCTCTGCACGAAATAAGCTGTGAGCCACTGTAGATACAGATTTATTTATGTGTGTACATATTTATGTATTATTATGTATGTATGTATGTATAATACTCGCAGAATTTAAAATCAGCTGTTGATTGTTTTTGTACTGCAGCTCCTAAAACTCTTTAAACGTCTAACCTCAATCACTTTAAAAGCATGAATACAACTATTTGTAAGACTATTTGTGGACCATTGGTTTGGACTTTTCAAAATCAGTTTCATCCTACATCGACCCTTGTAAAAGATTGAAGAAAACGAATATTTTAAATCGCTTTTATATCTCTTGTGGTTAGGTTAAATAAGTATGAGAACTGATAAGGAATGGCCTGCAGAGCAAAAAACATCTGCAACTATTTTACATTTTGCCTCTATGCTCAAAATCAATTTCACAAGGTCACAAGATAACTAATAAATGAGTTAGCCGATCGGATCAGGGTATGTTCAGCACATGTTCGATATCGAAGGCCAAGTAATACCATGTTCTTATCATAAATACCAGAGAAAAACGGAATTACTATATTTATTTATTATTTCGAATTACCCTAGCTCGTGCGAGTGTTATTACTTCGCCACGTTGAATTTCGGAAAGTTTGGATTATAGTTTATGTTACAAAAAAGTTATAAATGTACTAAATATATGGTCACCGATTTAAAGTTTGTTGGCGGGTTCAGTAAATTAAAAAAGGATATAAAAAAGGTTGTCAGATAATTTAACCCTCTTAAAGGGCTAACAGTAACATATAATGAAGAATAGTTTTGGACATTAACAAATGAATATATCGTAGGATCCTATTATTAAATAAAACAACACTTTTTATGATGAAATGACAATATTTCGAAAAAATCTTATTAAAGGGCAGCTGATAATAAATGTTTGTTACAATTTAAACTACACACAGACAGCGGGAAGAATGGAATGTAGGACTACATCCTGTCTGACATCGATTTGTAGATGAATCGAGTGTTCCTGATCGATCCCAATCGTAAGTTCCTCGTTGGAGAGTTGCAGGGCTCCAAAGAATGCCGAGGCTTTACGAGAATCCACGGAACAGGAGGCTTCCTGCTGGGATACAGTCAGAGATCGCGGCAGTAGTTTCTGGAATCGACTGGTCACCGTGGACATTTCAGAAGCGGCTATCACGCTGAGCTCTCCGTCAAAACTGGCTTGGAATTCAAGACTGGGTGATATATTCTTCAGTTTATCTATAAGACTGCGCAGCAAACGTAGCGATGGCAAACTCAACGCCAGCTGGGAATTCGGTACCCTTGGCACCACATACGCAGCCCAATCACTGGCAGGGATTATGGTCACTGGTACATCGTGGACCACTTCTCGGGCTTCAGATGATGATGACGATTGTACGGAGGCAATCACCGAAATGCAGGGAAACTGAATTCTCTGCAGCTTTAATTTACACATGCTGACACCTCCACCGCGGAGGACTGATAGAGCTCTACCAAGATTTGCTGATGACATGGTCAGGACTATAAACTCCTGATCCGACCGGGCAGCTTCCATGCGATACTCTGGAAAATACTCATCGGCTGCAATGGTCGCCCAAACTAAGGGTGACGCAGCGGAGCTCTGGTCCTCGTTCACAATGAAGTGCATCTGCCGGTCGCCAAGGATCATTACACAATCCTTGGCCAGTTTGGCCAATGTGGCCACAATGGCTTGGAATTCGCGCATATACATGGCATCCTGCATGAGGGCACGGAACTTCATCTTTCCGGAAAGAGCTGGGCGAAAGCGGCACCAAGAGATCAACAAGAAATAAAACGAAAATGAAAAATACAAAAAACGTCAGCTAAAAACTAATGTTTTCTTGCTATTTTGCCATGTTAATGGTAAAACTTAAATAGGCTATAAACCAATTTACTAGACAGTCTATATATTTATTTTTATTTATTATTTATTTACTTCATCTTAGAAAGTCCAATTAAAGAATAAATATGGTATTACAGCAGTACTTTGCTCCACAACTTTGAGCTAAACTACCTTGATCTTTTTTGTTTTGTTAGCTTACAGGTTTCTAGAAAACTTATTGGCTTTAAGGATATCTAAAAGCATGTATTCCTATTAAAACAAAAACGGAGATTTATTTTGTCTGCAGAGTGACCACTGTAATTAAGGTGAACACTTTTTGCTTCATATAAATTGTTCGTCTTTGGGGCTTTGGGGTAACGTAGGAACTTGGGAAGATGGGCTAGACAGCCAAAAATAAACGAAACGAAAATCTCGAACCCTTTGAAAGGTGATGATATGAAAAGGGCTGTGGGCTTATTTGGATGATAAGGTGAATGAGGGAGGCAGTGGGTCGGGCGTCTATCGTACTTGCTCACTCTTTTCTCCACTTCTCTTCATAAGTTCGAGTTTGAGTTCAACGTACAAAGCCGCGCACACTCAGGCACAAATGAACTCAGACACACAGAACCGACGAGCACACAGAGAAAAAAACTAGAGGGAAGAGCCAGGCAAACAAAGCGCAGAGCAAGTTCCGAGTTGTGTTTTGGCTTTAATTTTTTGTATTTTGTTTTTGTGTTGATGGGGCGAAACGGTGTGGAAAGAGAAACGAAAACGAAGCTCAGCGAAATGAAACACAAACGCACACAGACAGCGGCAAGCACAGCCATAAAAACTGCCAGGTTCTCCTCATTGCACACAAAGTCATCATCCGCAAGGAGACAGACACAACAGGATTTATATGCCGTGCCAATCGTGTAGGGGAGAATACAGGGGTAGAGCAAGAGCGGGGGCTTCTGACTGCCTGCTAATGTGTGTGCGTGTGTATGTGTGTTGAGACATCGGCGGAAATCAAATTATATGCCCCGTCTTGGGGGTCAAAATATTTCCCTTTTCGCAGTTCAATCAACTTTCAAGGTTAGCTGGGCGTTATCGGGCTCAATTCTTATTGATAATTCTGCTCTTTGCTCTTGTAAAGAAAATGTATTCGATTTCTAGCATCTACAGCGTTTATGCGGCGCTGTTAGCGTTTATATCCCTTAGATTTGGGATTTAAAGATTTCTATTACAGTCGAGTTGAAAGTATTTCATGTTTAATAATAAATAACTTAATGTTTGAAGCAAGAAAACTCGTTAACCAACTAAATCATCTAACACTAAGTATGAACATTCATTTGTGCGATTGAAAAATTGAACGACATGGATTGTGACATGAAAAAGAACACATTTTCCGTATTATGGCATACAAATTAGTCTTTTAAGCATAAAATTATAATTTACACTGGTTTTATTTTATTCTACGACAAACTCAGCGTGAAAAGTGCGCACGAAACGACAATAGTAGTGTGTGGGATGTAAAAACTAAGTTTAAGTTTCAATTTTCAATAATTTGGAAATGGAAATGACAAAGCATCATTTTTAAATAAAGGTTTTTTTAAGACTCATAGTCTTAAATTAAAGTCGAATCAAAATATAATTTAGAATTTCGAATATGTTGGTCTTTTAATAAGTTTAACTCCATGCACATTTCTTTGGGAAATTTCAAAAAAACCGTAACCGGTAGCTGAGACTACCTTATCGTAATGTATAATAGTGGGGAACGTTAATTAATGTAGCTTGACTATATCAGCAAATTTATTTAGCATTTAATCATTTTTGCTTACATTGGATTTACAATTATTAACAATTTTAGGAAATATATAATTTCACTTTAATGGAAATTATTAAATCAGTTGCAAGTATGTATTTTTCACGAGAACTAATATAAAAACATTTGCGTCTTAAAATCCAGCTATAAATAGTTTACAATTTAATTAAATCAGTTTTTGCTTTTTTTTTTTAATAATGCCAATTAAAAGGACGCTTTCCACAACAAAGTGACATTTTGCCAGCTTAAGGGCAATGCTTTTTGCAAGAGCCAGAATTTCTTGACTAGCATAGCCAGTGCTCTGCCCCCTTGGCAACAGCTGTTCACTTTTATTTTAAAATTCTTTAGAGTGTATGACGTCACAACATCTCAAGCTTATTTCACAAATTGGCGAAGAAGTTACCTAGAAATGTTCGTCATTGTTTTCGCTCGTCGTGTGCAGCATTACTTGCAAAAAAGAAATGAACCCAAAGTCAGTGCAACGTGAACAAAATTATAATAAAAAGCTAAATACAATTGTGAGCAGGGCGAAGCAATGCAAATGCTGAGATGTCAATAATTAAACAAATAAGAAAGAAGAATGAGAATTGAGCGTTCTCTCCCTCACACACAAATATACAATATGCAGATGAAGTTTGCAGCATAAATAAATGAGAAAGTAAAACTAAACATGATGCTCGGCCCCTCTCCTCTTTCTTTATTCCCCTACAATATTCTCATCTGATGAAAATACCAATTCGAAGAATAACACACACACACATATTAGTGAATACCCTACACATGAGGAAGACACTTGATTGGAACAAAAAACTTCCGTCTCCGATTGAGCTTGAGTGAAAAGTGTAAAAAACACCAAAATTATAGTTTACAACCCAATGAACTCGATGAATATTAACTTTTTCTTCCCCTTTTACTGGGGAAATGGGGGAACGTCTTCTTGGCAGCCATTGTAAAAATCAATATCACCAGATTTTCGATATAAAAAACAGCCACTTTCCAGCACATCCCCTACAATTGAAGACTTCTGCAGCTAAAATGATACATGACTGGCCTTTTCGGAGCCCCAAATAATCACAAATCTTTCAGAGATTGGCCACAAAAGTGTATAAGGAAAAGTGTAAATGGTCGACATTTTGTTTTCCGTCTCGCTGCTGGCTGCCTATTTGTGTGTGTGTGTATCTCGTCTGGGCAGTCGGACAACCAGCATGAATTTTCCCAAAACCACGAGTCATTCTGCCAAGATCGCACGGATTTGATAGCTGCAGACTAGTCACTTACCTCTCAACTAATTGCTAATGTTTTCCTATATCAGTTTGCACAGTTTTCTGGTTTCCACACGTAACAAAACTCCGACCGACTTTATAAATAACGAAAGAGGTGGGAAAGCATCGATTGCAACATCGATATTGTCTAAGTATCGATTCTGCAATCGATTTCTCGATTTCCGATATATCGATATGAATCATCAGAATCGAAATTGAAAGTACTTTTGGTCGCTGGGACCGAAAAGTCTGGCAACGCTGGTCGCTCGCACAAAAGCGTTGCCAGACTTTTCGGTCCCAGCGACCAAAAGTACCAGACTTTTCGGTCCCACCGACCAATGTTGCCAGACTTTTCGTTCCGAGCGACCAAAAGTACCAGATCGTAAAATTACATTTACCTCATGAACAAAAAGTCTGGCAATGAGCGATGATTTTCATCGATTAATTAAAAAATCGACTAGTCGATTACAGAACCGATTTTATTTCGCTCTATTATTTACTTTGGATTTGGATTTAGACAGAAATGCAGTAAACAAAGGCTACATTAAACTCTGAATTGCTTCTTTGCTCGGGCTCAAGACTGACAGACAGACTGATCCAATACTGTGGTACTTAAACGCACACACTGTAAACCAATTGGAGTTTAGCGACAGAAACACGTATCACAACCAGCGGCAAACAAACTTCTTATCAGCGCTGAGAACAAGACGAGCCCAAAAAACAAAAACAAAGCCGAGAGAGAGGGGGCGAGACACAAGGTGAGTAAAAAAATTAATTAAAGTCAAACATGTAGTCAGGCCCTCCCCATCCGTTTCCCACAGTTGGCTGCAGAAAAGGCAAAAGTCTGCGAGCACTCCGGCATTTGGCACTTTGAGGTCTGACGTGTCACTCCCAGATTACGTGTAATCAAGAAACGAAGCCGTGTCCAGTCATGTGCGGGTCTCCCAATCCGGCAGCAATGGGCAATGGAACGAGAGCCCTAATCCTCGTCGGCGGCTACGGCACTCGGCTGCGACCCCTGACCCTAAGCACGCCCAAGCCGCTCGTAGAGTTTGCAAATAAACCCATACTGCTCCATCAGCTGGAGGCGCTGGTGGATGCAGGTTGTCGGCAGGTGAGTAAATTAGTTACTGTTTTAAACTACTAATACAAATCTCAATTACAGGTCATCTTAGCAGTCAGCTATCGAGCCGAGCAAATGGAAAAGGAACTCAAAGTCGAGGCAGACAAATTGGGCGTAGAGCTGATATTTTCGCATGAAACAGAACCCTTGGGAACCGCCGGACCCTTGGCCCTGGCCAAAACCATATTGGCAGCCAGTTCGGAGCCCTTCTTTGTGCTCAACTCGGATGTCATCTGCGATTTCCCATTCAAACAGTTGGTGCAGTTTCATCGCAATCACGGCAAAGAAGGCACAATTGTGGTCACGAAGGTGGAGGAGCCATCCAAATACGGCGTTGTGCTGTACGATGAGAACGGATGCATCAAGAACTTTATCGAGAAGCCACAGGAGTTTGTTAGTAACAAGATCAATGCCGGCATCTACATTTTCAACCCGTCGGTCCTAGAACGTATCGAAGTAAAGCCCACATCTATAGAGAAGGAAGTGTTTCCGGCGATGGCCGAGCAGCAGGAGCTGTTTGCCATGGATCTGACCGGATTCTGGATGGACATTGGACAGCCCAAAGACTTTCTAACCGGTATGATTGACGCTTGAATCACTTTCATGCTTGTAGCTTCCATTAGTCTTATCGCTCTTTGAGGCGTCTTCAATAGTGCTTGGCCTTTTTTCTTTTTATGAGTTTGCTTTTTTTTTGGTTGCCTTATCTATGGGTGAGTGTTTCCTAGAAACTGGCCAAATGTTTGATCGAGCGATTTCGGTATAACTGAAGTGGAGCTCATTAGTCTGATAGTGGGGGTTTCTGATAGCGGAGAAAATGGGAATTACTTTCTGTTTTTCAATCTTTAGCATGCCATTTTTTTAATTTTAAATGTTGGGGTAGCCTGTATGAAAGCTATAACTAGAAATATTTAAATTTAATTATAATTCATTTTAATTTTTGTTTTTTTTAAAAGCTCTAAATAATGTTTTTTTTTTTTTTTATCCCTAAGGTATGTGCCTGTACTTAAGCTCGCTGCGCCAGAAGCAATCCCCCAAGCTGTACACCGGACCCGGCGTTGTGGGCAATGTCCTGGTGGATCCCACAGCTAAGATCGGCGAGGGCTGCCGCATTGGACCCAATGTCACCATCGGACCCGATGTGGTCATCGAGGATGGGGTGTGCATCAAGCGTTCCACCATTTTAAAGGGCGCCATAGTTCGCTCGCACTCGTGGCTGGATTCCTGCATAGTTGGCTGGCGATCGACCGTTGGTCGCTGGGTTCGCATCGAGGGAATCACGGTGCTGGGCGAGGATGTGATTGTCAAGGACGAGCTGTATGTCAATGGTGGGCAAGTTCTGCCCCACAAGAGCATTGCGGCCAGTGTGCCAGAGCCGCAGATCATTATGTGAGACCACTTAGTGTATACACTTTCCTTCTGTTTTGCCCTTTCGGTATTCGATAAAGGTGCCTTCTGTTTCGATATTCACCAGATGTATCCTAGTGCTTAAGTCTAAAAGTTCTGCAATATATTTAAACGACGATGAGAAACATTTCCAGCAGTTAGCATTGCTACATTAATTTATAAACTAGGGCTCAACTTCCGTCTCAGACGATGAAATGGAATATCTTTCCCGAACCTTTTTCTACTTTGATAAGCAGAGCATAAGAACTATTCTTGTATTTATATAAACATTAGTCAAAATATACATAACAATTTACGAAGAATAAGATAAACATATTGTTATTTAATTTGAAATTATAACTTGGAAATAATACATATTGTATGTATGGTTGCCTAGCAACCAATAAGCTATAAAAAAAGGGCCACAACAAAACTAAACACCAGATAGAAGTAAAGGAAAAAATGCTAAAATCCCTGACTCAAATGGATGGAAATCAGCCGCAGCCCCAGCTGCAGTTGCTCTGGGAGGACAAGGAAGTCAAGTTCGATGTGCCGCAGTTGTAAGAAAATGAAGAACCAGCAAAGAGGCACATCTCTAAATTCAATCATTGCAGACACAAGCACCTTCGCAGCGGAGAGCGTGTCCTGGACTATATATACCACATCGAAGATAGCAAGGGAAATCCAGGTGACACGGGTCGCTTGATGGTTACAAATCTCCGGCTTATTTGGCACTCACTTGTCCACAAGAAGTACAACCTTTGTATGTGACCCCCTGTAGATGGTTCAGCCTTTTCTTTTTCACTAAGAGCTCCTGTCTTTACTTTCTAGCCATTGGCTATGCTCGGATTGGTAACACCAACACTCGAATGGTGCACATGCACTCAAAAGGCCGGATGGCCAGTCAGGCCCTCTACATCCTGGCCATAAGCAACGAGACCCGCTTTGAGTTCCTCTTCACCGACGTCTCGGGCGAAACTTCACGCAGGGATCAGCCAATCTTTGCCAGTGTTTTTGATGTGTATCAGTAAGTAAGAACATATTCCAAGTTTAAATCACATTTAAGGTTGCTCCCTTAAGGTTATACCAACGTACTTATCTGTACCGCGACTTAAAGTTGCGGGGAGCCATTGTCCAGGCGGGGCAGTTGGTTATCCTGCCAGATGAGCAGGTGTTCAGCCAGGTGCAGGGCGTCTGGAATTTGTCCAGTGATCAGGGGAATCTCGGAAGTTTTGTGGTCTCCAACATACGCCTGGTGTGGTTTGCCGACGCTAATGAGACGTTCAACATAAGCTTGCCGTATTTGCAAATTGAAAGTGTAAGTTTTTCATTAACTTTACCTTTAAAGACAGAAACAACGAACGAAGACCCTGCACGCTCTAAAAATTAGTTTACCCCTGAGCGTTATTGCTTCAGATTTTCCACTTTCCTCCATAGTTACGCATCCGTGAGTCCAAGTACGGCCCTGCTTTGGTCATCCAAACGGCCGAGACTGGAGGTGGCTACGTTCTCGGCTTTCGCATCGATCCCCCCGAGCGTCTGAACGAGCTGTTCAAGGAGCTTTGCTCTCTGCACACAATATACGGGGAGCAGCCAAACTTTGGCATCCAATACAATGCCCAGGATGCCCGTCAGCGCTTGGCAGCCGCCGCTGAGGAGGCAGCCCAGATCCCCCAGTTTAAGGTCGAGAACTTCGAGGAGCTGGATGAAAGGCAGGAGAGAGAGATCAACACCAAGCTGAACAGCTACCTAGCCGAAGGATGTTTGGGAAAGGTTAGTAGTGTCAATGGTGCAGCCGATCAGGATGACAGAGAGGATCCTGTTTACTGTAAGGAGCTTGGCTTTGCCATGGAACGAATTAGAGAAGGGTACAAGTTACAGGATCTGTGGAATGTTATGCCCACTAAAATGGAAACTATTGAGTGATGGCGCAAATGGAGCATTTACACTGAGAGTCTATTGAAATCTTTATCTTATTATGAAGATTAAAAAACAATAAAATACCTAATAAGTAAAGCCTAGCAAGGCATATTTAATTGTTTTAAAAGTTTGAAGCGTTCAAAGTGTCTATTTGGGTATGATTATTATTTTCTTATATTTATTTATTTTATTATATCGGATGATTCTGTAAAGTGACTCGTTTTCTAATGAATTAACCACACCCCTTAATAAATATCCAAGTTTTCATTTTTATTTTTGAAGTATTTTTTATTGACGCATACAACTCGCTGTGTGTTTAAGTAATTTTGCTTTTGTTTGGAATCGCTTTGAAATTGTTCTTAGCTTAGGGCAAATTTTTAAACATTTTTGAGTGTTTCGAATATGTTTCTTGTTTCTCATCTTCTACATCCCATTTCTATGAATGTTGTTAATTTTTAATGTTTGCTAAGAGATTTTCTGTGTTGTTTGGGTCAAGCGAATTAGTGAAATTGGCTTCGTTTTATAAATTAGTTCATATCACAACACACAGTTGATTTGACCGGCATTTTGTTTTTATATAGATTTCTATATTGTTATATTATCATTGCTGTTCTTATAGTTATATCGTATGTGTAGATAATGATAGCATTACAATTATTTTATTTTTATGTATAATTTTACGAATGAACTGTTTTTTGTTGTATCTAAGCTATAAATTCTAACAAACTTAATTAAAGTAGGAAAATTAATTATTACCAGTAGTTGTGGCGCTTTCGTACTCCTCCACCTTCCAATCTCTCTTACTAAACCTGCCTCAAAGGCGAAAACACATAGGACTAAGATGAATCGGAGACTTTTTCGCACTTTGTTTGTACATCCAACCTAAAGAAACACAAAATAATAAACGTAAAGGGCTCGTGTACGTGGAAATATCAGTAGGGAATGGCTTAACTCTTACAATTTTCTTTATACATTTAATACTTTTCTTCTTAATGAGGACTACACGCGAACTACTTAATTTTCATTTTGCATATATCATTCTGTACCAATATTATATTCGTAGTGGCTGCATTGTTATATCATCAGTCTTGAAGACCAAACCAGAATTCTGTAACACATTTACTCAAAGCAAGTGAAACTGGAGAAACCCGGGGACGCCTGTCCTCCGTGTATTCAGATTGCACAAATTGGATCAAAACGAGAGTTGAGCTAAAGTGTACTTTACATTATTACTGGCTTATCTTACACTTGTTTCCGTCTTTCACAGAAAAGACGCAACACGTTTACACATACACAGTAACTGGAACCAAAAGACTTAGATCTTAGAGCGAGTCCCCGACTGCGACACTCGACTCTTTACTATTCTACTTTTTACTTCTGGGGTTTCTGCCGTATCGACTTTCGTTTCTATGTTTACTTGCTGGCGGAGATCTGCTGACGGGCCCGCAGACGTGTCATGGGCGGCGATGGGCGGCGCACTGGCGGCGAGGCTTCAGATGATCCACGACTGCGTTTGGCAGGAGCTCCTTTTACAGTAGCCGCCGCTTTGCGTTTGCGTGTGTTATTAAATGAAGTTGCGCCATCAGCTGAAGAGGTGGATGTGGTTATGAGTGGAGAGCCGCCACGACTGCGTTTGGCATGACCACTTCCAGAATTCGCTTTGCGTTTGGTCGGAGCTTTGTTGACCACAGCGGGAGTGCTTATTGAAGCGATGGATCCACCACGGCTGCGTTTAGCTTCTCCACTGGCTGCCGCCACCGTTGCCTTGCGTTTGGCCGGCGCCTTGGCTTCAGTTCCTCCAACTGCTGGAGAGGTGGTTTTTGTTTGTGGCGCCTTGCATCGTTTTTTGGCCGAGAACTTGGGTGCGCGACGACGACGCTTTGGCTTTGGGTTGGTAATGGCATGTGCAGAGCCTGAGGTGTGTGTGTTGTGGGAGCGGGATCTGCTCCTGCTGGTGGTGGCGGTGGTGGTGTTGCTGCTGCCGGGGTTTGTGGTGATGATGGCGGTGCTGGTGGTTTCTACATAAGGCATCGGAACGAACGCCGAGACCTCATTTGTTGGCAATGTCAAGTTGCTAAAAAGAATAAAAAAACCTTGCCTTAGGTGTCTCTTAAGGAATTTTAAAGACATCTTCACTCACCTGAGCTTTGGTTTGTGGACTAAGTCATCGTCGTCGTCCTCCTCGTCATCCTCGCTGTCTGGGTTCGCAGCGGAAACGAACTTGGGTCTCTTCAGTTCGAAACTGCGAAACTTATTGCTGTGAATATAAAAAAAAGAGAAGTTAACCCTCTAAGACCCAAGAGTGCCTCAAGGCACTTATTATATAATTTGTATTATC
>JAEIIL010021737.1:0-17859 GCA_018905715.1 Drosophila lini
CTTATTTCTATACATTTTGTTTGCCATTATTTTCTATTGGTAAAATTAATCATTGTTTTCTTTACCTTTTTTTATATTTATCCTAATTTTTTTGTGTATTTTTTTCAACCACAATTTCTCACTGAAAACACTAAATTATATTATAGTATTTTCATAGAATCCTTCAGATTAAAGGTCGAAAATTAAGAACTCAAGTTCGTTTCATGTTTCGGCTCATAATTAATAAATCATGTCAGCGTCAGGCGCAAAATAGCAGGGGGAGTGGAGTGGGCTGGGGACGGGCGGTGGGAGGTTGGGAATTAAATGTGTCAAATGCAAACACGCAGAGTCGCTCCGAGTCGGAGCCGAGCCAAAAACATAACCCCAGCGAGAAGAACTATAGCCAAGAACCTGAGCCGGATCCGGAGTCGGAGTCGGGAGCCCCTGCCTTGGCATCAGGAAATGTCAAGAGCGAAGTTAACCGAACACGAAAACAAAACGCAGTCTCGAGGCATTTTCCCCGATTCTCGGTTTCAGTTTCAGTGGCAGCTAGAATTTCCATTAGCAGCACGATGGGGGTAGGGTTTTGGGGGAGTGGCAAACTGAAGCCTCGCACGCACCACCCACCAGGAAAATCGCAGCCAGAGTCAGGGTTTTCCCTGCTATTCTCTCTGTTTTTTTTTTTAATAAATTAAATTAAAGCCGCATGAGAATCGTCTTATTTACCTGCTGAGGTTTGGGTAAATAATGCCAAAAATGTTTCAAATATGCAAATATATATATAGAGAGAGGGAGAGAGTGGGGGCGATGGAGACTTCGTGCGAGCTGGGGAAGTGTGTTTTGGCAGAGGGAAATGATAAATGGCGTGGTAATATAAAAAATGGCAAAAACAGCGGGCAGTCAAATAAAACAAAAACCAAAAACAAACAACAAAAGTTGTGTATATATAGAAAGAGCCAACGGAATGAGTCCGAACAAAGAATATATATTTATATATAAAACAGACCGACAAAAGTTTCCTTCTTTTTCAAACTTTTTTTTTTTTTTTCTGGTCAACGCAGCGGCGGAAAATGGAAAAAATGGGCGCCGCATTGAAAATGGTGGGGCCCCCAAAATGAAAACAAGGAAAATATAAAGGGAAAAAGAAAGAAAGCCAACAAGCGAAGCAACATTTTCCACTTGGTAACAAATTTTCGGTCTAGATATTTCGGCTTTTCCCTATCTTCCGCTATCTCTCGCCCAACCTTCTCATTTTCCGTTTGTGTGTTACGCAATGTTTTCCCGAAAAACCGGCCAAAAGAAATGAGCGACACACACCCAGTGACCCTAATTTTCAGTCCTTAGAGAACCAGCAGCAAATACCACGGCCAGGGCCATGTCCTGCGAACCCACCCTGAACCGTGGGTCCACCCTGAAGCCCCCCCACTCACTCTTTTGTTTTAATTTCATTTATGGCTTCCGTTTTGCCTACTTTTCTGGTGACTTTTCGCCCGAGAGTCCTCCTTCGCGCGATTCAACTTTTGTGTGATTTTTGTCATTATTCAAATGGTGTCAGGCTAAACTTGTGGAACTTCATTTAAATTTATTCTCTTTGGAAATTAATTTTTAGTTGATATAGCAAAGAGTTTTTAAGTTGAGATTTTAGAGAAGAAAATACATTTTGGGCTTGAATAAAATCAGCTTAAAAGCAGCAGAACTTTAATTTAATATGGAAATAGTTTATATATTTTATTTTCTTTACTTTTCATTTACTTAGATTGATTATTTCTCCCTGTGTACTTTTATCTTAAGGGTCTTATCACAGACCCAATGCGAATGCAACGCATGAATGAGTAAATACCGAATGGGAGTTTGCCTGCGGCTGGAGTTAGAGCTTCCTTGGCCAGTCCTTCGATGTGGATGGAACCCTCCGATCCCTGCCTCGCATTTAAATTGTCTGTGATAAGATACGCTGCGTTTGGGCCCGATAAGTCAGCGAATGGGAATGGTAACGAGGACCGAAACGAGGACGAGGACGAGGACGAGGACTCAGTCAACATGCGCTTCCTTCCGGTTGTTTTCCTGGCTCGACTCGGTTCCTTCCATTGAACCCCCGAGGGTCGTCGGGTGCAAACAGAAGGCTCGTGCAACTGCCACGCGTTTCGCATAGTTCGAGCAACTATTCAGAGGGTTGGCTATATCGAAGATGTCTGCACACCAGCTCGGCGATATCTCATTTTTATAATTAAAACACTTGGGCCCAGGACATGTGCTGTGCCCTCGGCCTGACTTCGAGCAGCATTCCGGTTGGCATTCCTGCGAAGCGCCCTACCAGAGCCAAAGGCCAGGCTTTGTGCCCGCTCCTCCTCCTCGCCTCTCTGTCTCAGAGGGTGATATTTATCAGCTGGCAGGCGAATGTGTGGTCCTGCTAACCCGTATCCTGGCCGGCAATCTACGGTCGTCCGATTGGGGGTAGTTGAACTGCAATGCAAAGGCGGAATAAGTTGGGAACTAAGGCTGAATGTGAATTCTCGATGAGAAACTGAGGGAGAAAAATGAGATATTAAATGAGGAATATAAAATATAATATATATATTTATATTATTTTATATATTAATAAAACAATTAGCCAAACAAATGTTAACTTGTTTAAGTTCCTAAAGGAACAATAATTAAATAAAATATTTAATTATAATAAAAATAAGTATATAAACGCCTTTCATTAAACTTTAAAAATTAATATTCCAACCACATATCATATTTATTTTTGTACATTTATTATTAACCAGCGATTGCGTTTGAATAATTGACCAAACCAAGTCATAAATTAGTGTGTTCATTATTTAAGCATAAATCAATAGTTGGCTTAAAAATTATAATTAATAAATCAATGCCTTTATCTGCTCTCGTTTCAGGTGAGTTCCGTTCAAAAGTATCTGCACCTAATGATTTGTCAACCAATTATACCAAAAAATATATACATAAATATATATGTATATGTATCTCTAAAATCGAAGTGCGAAGCAAAAGTTTTTGGCGCCCATAAAAAATGCGGAATGTCAAAAAACTTTGCCACCAAAAACGGAATTTATGAGTGCAGTTAACGGGTAAGTTCGAGGCGCCTTTGGGCCAAAAGCACAAACCCAACTGGGCAGAAGCCAAGAGCAGGCCAACCGGCCAGGCTAGCAGCCTATACAAGGACCCAAAGCAAACGTCAGCCGGCTGGCTGGTCGAGTTTATTAATTTAAAAAGGAAATTCTCGTTTAGTCACCTTTTGATTTAAGTTCAGACAATGCCAAAGTGCAGCTGAGCCGGCAGACTAAGTGTAGTTTCTTGCCTGGTTAGTAGGTTGTTCTGTTCGAAAAGGATATATCCTGTGCTGGTGAATTTAATGTCCTTGCAGCAGGCACGTACAGTGGTTTTGAAAATGCGGTTTTTGGGAGAAAATAAAGTTTATTTCTGGGTTTAATTAATAATAATAGAAAAATATGTACAACCATAAGTTGGAAAAGAATTTTTGATGCAAAAATATGAAAATAAGTCTGTAACTAAAAAGTAAAGATGAACGATTAAAATAATCAATTTATGTGCTAATGTTATCATTAAAAAAATTCAAAATTAGTTGAAGTAATCGATAAATTATAAAATTCATTAAACTAATAAAATGCAACATATTTTTTATACATTTATCTTGTACTGCATTCCAACTTGAAAGAGTAGTAAAAAAATCTAATAAACTCTAACTTGTAGTATATATTAACCGTCACAAAAAAGTCATTAATAAATAATGCTTGATATATACATTCCTTCAGATTTAGTAATTTATTAGTAACAATTTTAATAGTAATAAATATATTTTATTTTTCTGTCTTTAACATTTTCTCTGAACCTATACCTCTGACTATTTATTTCTTGTATTCCATTTAAATTCGATTGCACTTTCACACACTTTGGCTTACTGTTTCCTTCCATTCAGTTGTCTATATATTCCCATACTCTCCCATACATATATCCCCCATTTGTTTCTCTGTGGCCCGACCCCTTCGTTGCGTTGAAATGTTCTCGATTTTGTTGCTGTTCCTGGGGGCTGGTGACGCTGTCCAGAGAACAGGGAAATGAAAAACTCGGCTGCAACCGTTTGGTTTTGTTTTGGGTTTTGTATTTTCTTTTTCTTTACTTGTTTTTTTTTCTCTCAGTACATCGAGTTCATTCAAACTCATTCAGTCACTCGTGCAGTTTGCTGGCTGCCAGACCTGAGCCATTTAAATATGCAAAAAGTTCGCACTGAATGCGGCAGGCAGAAATGAGTGGGCCACCACCAGCACCCCCCCGGTTTCCCATTTCCAATTCCATTTCCACTTCGGCTCCCTCGACAATCATGCGCAAAATGCAGAGAGTTTCCACCCTGCAGACAGCAGGGCCGCCGACTGGAAGGGGGTGAGGGTGCTGGGCAAAAGTTGTTGCACCCCCGCAGATTGCATGCAAATTGGTTAAAGTGTGAATTTATGTGAGAAATATTGTTTGCTCTTGTTATGCACTCGCACATTCACACTGGCACTCGAAAGACACGGCAAAATGATTTAGCTGCCTATGCAAATTGAAGTCAACTGGCTGACTGACACTTTGATTTGGTCAGTTTATTATTTTTAGTTGAATTTTCAACAGCATTTCGGTTGTCTTTTCTTAGTTTATTAGTTATTAATATAATTTAAACAATGCTAAAAATCACTAGGAGATTTTAAAACGTTTAAAAAGGTGGCTAAAAATATATGATTTATACAATTTTATATTTTTTTAGCCTTATTTTGGACACCTTTTGGGGTTTTTAATTAACCTTAAAAATTCCACAACTCCAGCGATAGTTTGTGCCTTAAATTGGAACATTTTAACTACCATTTATGTCTTAAATTTAATATACAGAATATTATTTACCCCTTTAAACTTTAATTATAAATTTTGAAAATAATTCAAGGCTTTGGCTGCTGTCATAAATCTCTTACATTTAATTTGTTTCCATATTTATGCGCTTAAAAATTCCATTTCATATGCATACACTCTCATCTCTGTGTGTGTGCAGCACCATAAACACTCAATTAACGATTTTCAAAATTAATTTTTCATAAATTTCTGCATTTGCCGCTGCTCTGCACTTCCTCATTTTCCTGCAGGCTATTTTTTCAACTTTTGTCATGGGCAAATTAACAGAAAATAAAACGAAAATGGAAATTTGCGGAGTTCACTTCACGCTGCTCTGCATTTCCCGCACTTTGTGGAAAATGCGTTAAATTTATGGCCTGGTCCTGTTCGAGGACTCGAACCTGGAGTCGCCACTCTGCGAAATGCGTGCGTCCGAAAAATTGTCGATCCCCAACTCCGAAACATGGAGGGGATTCTCCCAGTGCATATATGTATTTTTTGCAACTGGCGCCAATGCAAATGCACTGGCAGCAATCGCAAGAAGAAGGGGGTTTATTCTCGGCTGGGGGGCAGTGACCTTTTTTGACATTTCAGTGAATAAGATAAATTCATTTCCAGGGTTCCCTCACAACATTTACACCAAACTTTTGGGCATAATAAATCGTAGGGAAATAATTAAAAAATAAAGTTTTTAAAGCCAGCTGGGGGGGAAATTGCAAACTATTACTCAGAGGCTTCATTCAAACTAACTTTTAAGTATATGTTTCAACTGAAATTTGCTTAATTTTAAACATGCATTCAGGCACCTTTTTCTTAATTTAAAAATATATACAAATGTAAACTTTAAAATATATTAACACATACTCTTGAGACTCTTGGAATCCCCATCTCGAACTTCACAACATTATAATCTTGCAAGAAACAAGTGCCACAAAATTCCTCGAATTAAAAATGCAACACAAATTGCAATTGGCACCTGGAAAAACTCCCCATTTTCCCACCCTCTGCAAGAAAACGGAAGTGGCAGACGAGTGAGCGAGTGAAAAGTTGTTGATAAATGAAGCAATTCGCTGGAGGGTAGGTGAGGGTATAAGGGGCCTGCTTGCTCGCACAATTGAATTAGTCAGTCAGTAAATACTTGTACGGTGAGTGCAACAAAACGGGGCAGAGTCCACGGACACGCTACTTCACATCAAATACTCGGTTCATTTCAAGGTGTTGGCGTGTGGCCGAAAAAAAACACAACACAACACTTGGTTGCATTTTTAATTAAGTGTGGCTTACAGGTGCTAAATAGCCAAGACCCTCTCTGGACATGCAATTCCGGCCTTAAGATGGGCGGCCAAACATTTTTCGAGGTGTTGCAACAATCACACTAAAGTTTAAGACTAAATAAATAGCTCGCTTTAATTGCAGGATATTTTATTTTATTTTTTCCTGTAAAAAATATGGCATAATTTGTTATGAAGTTGATTTTATTTAAGTTTCAATAGTGTAATTTATTTATTTAAAATATTCTTTTTATTTTATTTTGTTTTATTTTTGTATAAATTTGCACTTAAGGCATGAAATACTTTTTGTATCGTGTCGTGTTGCCATAATTTTTATATATGTAGTCTGTCGCATATTCAGCAATTTTCCACTTGAAATTGCAGACGTAAACAAAACAAAAATATAAAAAAATAAGCGAAAAAGAAGCAACAGAAAACGACAGGGAAAAATAAAATAAAAATTCCACAGGAAAAAGAGACAATGTAGCTGCCCCTCTCACCTACAGCCAAGTAACTACCGTTTCCCTCCAGCAAACCCTCAACCCATTTGGGGGTTAAGTGGCTCAGACACTGGCGCATCCACATTTCACATTTCACATCGTCATACGCGGCACAGCGTCAACATGTAATTCCCACCCACAGCAGCTGCTGCTGCCACCCACAATACAGGGGCGTAAGGAGGTAATTTTCAAGGGGAGCTTGAATCAGTTTTTTCCCTTTTCATTTGTAGTTAGTTCAGTTAAATATATACTACATTTAAGAGCCTCTAAACTAAAAATTTTAATAATAATTAGTTAAAGTACAGGAACTTCCCCTGTTTATCCACACCTCTGCCCCATCGTTCGACCACTATTCCCCCGAAAATCCGAATCCGAGTGTTTCCCCCTTTTAAACTCGGGGCACAATAAATAATTGCAACGGCGGCAAACATTTCGCGTTGCACTTTCTGCAACCAAAGCGAAAAAAACCACAGCAACAACAACTGCACAGGGACAGTCGTCCCTCCCCCTCTGCTCCACCCACAGGCTGCCATGGTCCTGCCCACTTTGCCACCCTCCACCACCCACCTTGCCCCTTGTACGCCCCCACGAATGGCCGTTGGCCAGAGAAACTGTGCAACAGAATGAAGAGATTTTTATCGGCGATTCTCACTGATTTCATGGCAAATAAATCGCTCATTTTCGCTTAATTGGAAAATTATGGCTTTTTCGGCTTGTGCGGAGCGCGAGTGTTGGTTGGTCATTGGGGAGCAGGGGAGAGGAGCGGAGGGGATTTGCATGCATGTGAGTGGCAATGTTGCATGCCCCGCACATGCTTAATTTAAATGCAGAAAATTGTACGCTTTTGTGGTCGCTGCAAATAGTGAAAATATCTGAAGAACCTTGTTCTGTATGGCAGCAGAAAATTGTGTCTCATTTCGATTTAATTTTAGAATGTGTTTTCTTTTCAACAATGTTGCAAATATGATATTAGATTTTTAAATATTTTTAGCAGGCTTAGGGGTCGTAGGAAAGTAAAGGTAGTCTTCGTAAATATAGTTTCGTTAGCATCTCAGAGCATTTATCTTGAATAGCTTAAATCGATTTCATTCCCAACTATATTTTCAATATTTTATTTAGCTGCATATATATTTCACATTTTCACCCAATTCCATTCAAGTATGGGAAAAGTTCCAATTTAACACGGTGTCGTCTCAGCGATGATTTATGGGCAGCAAAAAAAAAAAAAAAGTAGGAAAGACAGAGCCCGGGGAAAGAGACCAAAATACAGCAGCAGCTACGCCAACGCCCCTCTCCAAATGTCCCCCGCTCACCCGTTCATACTCCATACCCCTGGAAACGGTGCACATGTGTCGCTGGCTCGAATTTTCCACCACCGCCATTGTCTGGTCGCTATCGCTGGGTAGCACTAAGCGACGGCAGCATCAAAATCAGGCAGCGGCGGTATCATGGCCGCCGCCTTTATCGTTATAGAACCAACCCCACACACACACACACACATACACTGTGAACAGGAGCAGCAAGGATGAGGCGGAATGGCTGCTCCTGATGCTCCTGCATCGCCACATGTTGTCATGCGTTGGGCCAAAGGATTTGTCGACCTCTGCGGTCTCAAATTTCAATATCGCCCACGGACACACCATCGCACACAAAGCCACTTGAGACCCTTTTTGCAGAAAAGGATATGGGGAATAGGGGAAAGGTCCTTCCGGATGAAGGGAAGACAGGCTAACCGGACAGGCTAAACGATTTTTAAGTGCGGTTATTTGCTCCTTTTTTTTTTTTTAAATCATTTGGTTCATTGATTCGAAGGATTCTGCACTAAATAATAAGCAAGAAATATATATAAATTTCAAGAAACAAAGGAAGAAAAGGATGTCCATTGATATTTTATGTATTTTGGATCTATTTGTAAAAGGGACTTTATGAAATATAACATAAATATGAAATGGGAAGCACTTAAACGGCTTCGGGTAGATATATGTAAGTTCTCCTAAAATTGAATTCATATATCCTTTAACTTAGATTATAACACTACTTTTAAAGATATATAATTTAATATTAAAATCTAAAATTAATTTATTTTCCCTATAAAAATTAAGCTAATCTTTCGACCGTCACAACCACTGATTTATTTCATTTTCCCTGCTATATCTGCTATTGAATTATGTTCGCTTTGGTTAACTGAGTTAGTTCCGCGCTTAAACCGCTTATTTCACCCCCAAATGCACATCCCCTGCCACAAAGGATATTCTCCGGACCCAAATCCGAGCCGGAATCCCGCCCTGTCCTGTCATAATATCATAAAAATGAAGTTAACCTTTAAACAAGTTGCACCTCAGCCAACGGCCAGGATTTCCATATACCCATACATACACAAACCTTCATGCACGTATACGTATCTGTGCGAGAGAGAGTCCTTTCTGGCTTTGTCTGTCTGTGTAAAGTCCGCAGTGCCCGAGTGTCCCTGTGTGTGTTTGTGTGCGTGCATGTGCGACTATGATTAATTACTTTTGCATACATTTACATACAAATTTGTTGCCACATTGTCTGCCTCGGCCATCGCTTTTGCAACCCCTCTGCCCGCTTTTTTCACTCCTCTCCCTCCCTCTCTGCTCTGGCAGGACCAGGGGGTTGGTGGAGTGGCTTTCCTGCCCGCGGCAGGGTTAATTTCATGTGATATTTTTCATTTTGTGCGCAGCGAAAACGGAAGGATGTTGATTTGACAAAACTTTTTTCCTTTCAGGACGCTGCACTCGCGGCCCGTTAATTGCATTTAAATATTTTATTATTTTATTTGTATTTTTGTGTGCGTTAAATTAAGCTTATTTTTGGATGAAGTGTGAGTCTTGAGGAAAAGTATTTAAAATGGGAATGAAATGTAACGGGGAATTTGGTTAAAAGATATTTTAATTTATGATATCTCAGAATTTTCGAGAAATAAAGTAATTCAGGCTGAAAGTTTCAGGAGATAACTAAACACTTAATTGCTGTATTTTTGTTACTTTTAAAGATTATCCTTTATTTTAAACAAATGCATTTAATTCTTCAATTTTTGTTTAAGAACCTAAACATTTTTAAAAGGTTTTTTAAATGTTCCACAAGTTACTTCCAACAATTTTTAAAAGGCTTTCTAGCTTCCACTTTCATTAATCCACAAATATTAAAAGATTTGTTTTATACTTTATGACCATATATCAAAAGTTCAACCCTTTTTATATCAGAAACCCAAAGCAAAAGGGAGTGAAGAACAGAGTGAAGCGGAAGCCAACTAATTTCTGTAATTAAAACTCATATAAAATGGTTACACCGAAATCTCCGTCGCCACGCTGCCTTCCAAAATTAACACGATTTTTACACTTTGCTACCCTCGAAAAACACATACATATATGTACATATATGTATATGTATATGTAAGGGGCCAAAAAGGGTTCAAAGCCCAAAGGGAGGACGACGCAACGATGACGGCGATGAGTCCTGCGGCTATTTCGGCTTCCTTTCTGCCAAGGACTGCAATCGGGCTCAGCAGCTGCTTCGCCAGTTAACCTGTCGCCCTGTCCTTTGTCTCCTTCCACTCCCCTCTCCCAGCAGCCTTTGAACCCCCTTTTGGCCGCTGTGTTTTATATAATAAATGAGCTAGGTGGGTTAAAGGCGTATTTCTGTCTAGTAAATTAGCAAAATACACGCAGAGACAATGCAACACACGTGTGTGGGAAATATGTATCCATAAACAGCAACGGGTGAATTGAGATAGCTTTTTGGGTTTAGAATAAATCGGGTTTTAAATTTTGGGTATTTTGAAATAACAATGAAAAGTTTCTTAAATGTAGAAACAATGATTTAGCTTTGAACAAGGAAATACTTCTTAAGTTCTAATTTGTTTTTTAAATTACTAAAAATTTTAACTTATTTCTAAACAAACCTTTACTTTATAACAAATCCCTTATCTTAAAACAATCTGCAATATTTTGAAATGTAATCTTTTATTTTTACTCAATTTTATAGTAAAATTTATAGAATAATTGTAGATCTTTTGTTTTGACCTCGCCTGTACGCTTTTGTGGGCTGGCAGGCCGCCGCCTCTTTTTTTGGGCTGTGAAAATCCCCGGAGGAGTGAGGGAACTAATGGGTTGCCGTGTGCTCTGATTGAGTTCGGCACAAATTGCTAGTCAGCCGAAACCATCAACCCTGTGTTCAGAGTCCTCTCCCACCCACATTTCGCATGTGTGTGTGTGTTTGAGGTTCATTCCCAGTTGTCGCCTTGTTAAGTTTAAATAATGCTTTTTGCCATTTCCTCTATGCCAAGGTCATTCAAAATTCAAACCGAGTTTGCATATACATATATTTCCCAGCTTCATCCACACAAACATCCACACACTTTGGCACTCGGGGGTTGCCCTTTCGGAATTGAGTTTGAAATATTTCCAACATTGTCTGCAAATTTCTGCCGCATCATAAGTTGAACTTAAATGAACTGACTTCATTGAGGAGCATTTTCAGCTTGTAGCTGAGAGTTGCAGCACCCACACTATCGCATCCAGGGCACTCCCACACACACAGATACTCGCACGTACACAGAGACAGGAGGAACAGTTGTCGCACATGCAATTTATGGCGAATTCCAAGTCTCAATTGGTTCCCAAAATGGAAATTGAAGTGAGGCCAAGGGAAGGAGCAGGAAACAGAGAGAGAGAGAGAGAGAGAGTAGGTGGAAAAATGAATTCAGAGCCCAGCCTGCAAGTGAAATTTAAATTCAGTCAAGGAAATTTCAAGTTTGATGGTTGAATTTTGGAGTATCTAAAGGTTTTCAGCCTAGAAATTTGATTTATAATTAAATTGAATCTATAGAAATTGGAAAATTATTGTGGTTAATAAGCCTTTTGGTCCTTCGAGCCGTATAACCTTGTTAAAATTATATTAACATTCTTAAATAACATAAGAAGTGTCACAATAATTTATTTATTTATTTTGTTATCTCTTATTAAATACAATAATTATTTTGAATTAAGAGAAAAGTATCTTCTACTTATTAACCCCACCAAGGATACTAAACACAAATGAAACTCAAAGGAAGTCAACTAAAATTCAATTTCCGCCCTCTGGCAAAACGTCCCTCAATCATTTTGCCAATTAATAAATCAAGATGCTTGACCTCCGATTAAATGGCAACTAGTTCAGCGCAATCGCATAACGGCACTCTCTAAACTGAGTCACTAACCGAGAAAACCCCAAAAAAAAAGTTAACAAAAAAACACGGCCAAAATTGCCGCTTTTGTCTTATGAATTTAGATTGGATCAGGAACGGAGACGGAGACGGAGACGGATTCATGTAAAAGGTTAATCACTTACCGCTGTCAGGTTGGACATCCCCTCATCCCCGTCTCCCCCGACACTTGGTCAATATTTCGCCAGTCGCCGGAGCTTTTCATCTGGACCGCTCTCGTCGCGGGAACACGGGAAAGATTCTTATCGCCTCGACCGCCATGGACAGGGCAAATTCATGGCGAACACGAATCATAGTCACATCATGTACGCTCTAGACAGCCAAACAAGAGAAATACTAAAAAAGAAATATAGAAAAACGCCAGAAACATCGCACTTGCGGTTCAGGTTCAGGGTCTGCAGAGAGTGAGGGGATACCATATCGTTGGCGCTACGACAACAAAAGGCGACCTTACCGACACATCGTTCATTTTAATTTGCACAATAACTCACATCCAACCAAAGCTAACTCGCAAAATGAAAAAATAATTACCCGCCGCCGAAGAAGAGTCGAAAAAAAAGCAGACCAAAAGGTTAATTTAAATTTCAAGTCACACAAGAGACCAGAAGTTGCCCCGGCACTATAGACCCTCGATCTTTTTACTGGCACTTTGAGATAGTGTCGCGAAAAATGACTTACTACAGGTTACTCTTTTGCAATTCATCAAAATGCAAATCTCGTTGGCACAAAAATATGATATAAATGCTTGGTTATAATAATCATAAAAAATAAAAACTAAATAAAATAAAGGAAATGTGCTTGCTTGTGGAGATCAAGATTTGCTCCTCTGTAGATGATGATTATTGTTTATTAAGTGTCGGCTCTGTCATAAAATTAAAAGGAACTTCATTTTTTATTGCCTTACGTTTTGCCAAGGTGTTTTTTATTTCCATTTTTGTATATTTTTTGTATTTTTTTTTATATTTTTTCCCCGTTTTTGTTGGCTGTGTGTGGTCTTTGCCTGCCATTTCTGAATATGGTTCTGTTCGTCTTTTGTCTACAAATTATTTACATGCCTTTGTACAACTTGAATATTGTCAGTTTGTTCATTTTTTTATGGGCCAAAAATCTTTTGGCTTGCATGATGATGATGGTTAAGTGATAGACCAACGAAAACTTGTTTGATTTGAATTTTTATTAGAGCTTCTTAGCATTTTTATTTATTATTATTTAATTGTTTTCGCGTGTGTTTTTAAGGCAGAAGGGCTACAAAATTGATGTGACAATCATTATTAGTAAAGCTAAAAATATGTGATATATAAATTACGAGCAATATTTTACTATATTTATATATTTATTAAATTAATGTCTTTGAATATTTACATATTTTTTTTAGACTTAATTTAAAAAGAAAACAAGCGTGAAAGAAGTTGCCTGTTCCATTATAATTAATTTGAAAAATATTAAATTGTAGAATGTAAAAATACAATTTACATGTAATTTTACATAGTCCTTACATCCTTACATCCTTAAAATCCTTCAAGCATTTTTCAGCAACTAAAAAAATGTCCTGAGCTTTGGAAACTCTAGGAAACTGGGAAAAAAGTTTCCCACATAAAAGCTAACCAAGCAAAAGCTTCGAAAAACACAGGTCCTTTGAGTCCGAAACAAGGACTCACCCCATTATCCTTTAGCCGAGACATCAACCCAAATGAAAATATCCTTTTTTCCGAAACTTTCTTTCACTTAGTTCCGCCAACAGCCGTCGGATGGCGCCCGCACAACACTAGAGCAACCACCAAACATTGAATATTTTCAAAGACCCTCAAAGCCTGTCTATTTATTTTTAGCGACAAGTGCAGAATTTGATTTTTTGTGAACCAACGACTGTGCATTCAAATGCCGCTCATTAAATGTGTCTGCGTTGTCTGCATAAATCAATCTAACGCACTCCAATTCGGGGCTGGGCGGGCCACCCACGAATAGGTTCGGCGATCCATCGATCGATCGAGTGTTTTGACCAATTAATTAAATATTTCGATCACAAACGGCGACTTAAGCGGCCAAAAACTATTTTCGCTGTTTAATTTTACGATGCTATGGCTGGCTTGCTTGTGGGGGGAAGGCTTTTTACGGTTTTTTACGACTCTCGGCCATAAATCGCATCGAGTGCCGCTTCCCCGGCAGCTAAATGACAAAAATATTTATGGATGTTTTCTGATGTTGGGCGTGAGCTGGTTGTCTGATCTGTCATTCACGTGTCAGTCCACCCTCCCCCCCCTGCCTATCAACAAAATAAATACAAATAAAATCCCCCGAGAGTTGGCCCTGCCTTGTCTGACTTTCAACAATTACGCAGCGATCGCGCTTAAATATTTTCGCGATCAAAACAAACAGCGCAAATAGCGCAAAAATTATGCATATGAATTTGGGTACAGTTACGCCTAGGTGGTCTTCCCCCCAGCACCACCCCTCCCCTTGAAATCAAATAAATTGTTTTGGAATTCCAAGGGTTTGCACGCTTCTTCTTCAGCTTTTTTCGCGAGTGCTACGTGCGGCAGAGCGTGTCCGCAAAAATAATTTCGAATAATTTGCGCGAAATACCTTCGGGCCTGGGGTGCGAAATGATTGCTAAAAGGGAAGGGGGGAAGGGAGGGGAATCCCCTGCGATCTATAAAATAGGAGCGTTCACTTTCTTTGGCGATGATTACGTTGATTGCCAGAGGGAGCAGCCAATAGGATATAAATGAGGCCAACAATCGTAGAAATTTGGAAACTATTTACATTTTAGGGTAAAACATCAGTAGAAAGTTGTTTAATTAAAATGAGTTTATGTAAAATGAAATAGTAATAAAAACTAGTATATTATATATTAAAAGAATTTAAAATTTGAAAACTATCTTTATACCTTCAAAAAATTATTATTGGAAATTTATTTAAGCTCTCAAGTTTTATTTTTAATATTTAATAAATCTTCTTGCTTATAAAATCCTCAAGGAAGAGTGAGCAATCATCATTTTCAATCTAATCTCCAGCATCGACCCCAAAATCACCTCACTACGAAAACTAAAGTCCGAGGCTCAGACAATCCTTTTGGCTTACCTCTTGCAATTAACAATCAGCGGATTCGAAGCCAAATCGAAGCCTGCCCATTGTTGGCACCGCAACCTTCTAAACCAGGTGCATACATGTGTCACTCCTTCTGTCGCTTTCATAAGGAATCCCTAAAAAAATATAAACAAAAAACATTTCGCACTTTGAGAGTCTTTGAATTTGGCTGTCACTGAAAGAAAAAGGTTTAAAATATTTTAAAATATAATACAACTAATTTTATAATAGATAAATTAACTGGTGATAGATTTACATCAAATTTGAACTTTAAATAATTCTGTTAATATTTTGCAATATAATTAGTATTCGTTATATTTTATTCTTATTCATTGGTTTATTGATACTCTAATTTTATATCAATTTAAACAATATAAGTAGGAGCCCTATAATTTTTTATTCAAAATAAATAAAAACCTTCTTCTAAAGCAAAACATTTTCAAATTAAATTTACATAAATTCACTATTTTTTATCAGTGCTTGCCCCTGCATTGAAATCGCATTATTAACGCCTGCAAGGAGTGAACTACACTCGAGACTCCTCTGAGCCCCATTCAATTCACTTACCAAATTGGCAGCACCCAACAGCCTGAAGTCGGGTGTGAAAATAATCTGTTTAACGAGGGAGTTTTACAAAAGACCCGAAGATGCCACAAAAAGAGGCAGCGGGCAGCAGGCAGCAGGCAGGAGGCACTGGCCACAACGAACGAGCAACAATAATGACATTTGGCGCAAATGAATGAGAAGCTGGCTCAAATACACGTCCCCCTTGCCACATCTCTCCTCTTTTTTTTCTCAGTCGTTTACCGCAAAAGGATATGACAGCAGCTCCGTTGCGAGCCTGCCTCTGAACCTGGAACTTGAGCTTAAACTTTAACTGAAACTGAACCTGACAGTCTCTGCCACTTGGTCTTTGGACCCTTTGGATCTCTGGCTCTTTTGGCCATGGCCATTGGCTTCCTCGTTGCTGTTAGCGATCTTTTTGTTGCCGCTGCCCCGATCGGTGTTTGGTTTTGTTTTCGATTTTGGTTCCTGTTTTTGCCTGGCTCCGACTTTGGTGACATTAAAAGGTGGGAAAATGTCAAAAGTTGGCGGCGGGACAGAAGGAAGCTTGGCCAAAATAGCTTCCTATCGAGATAATTGCTGTGGGATAGAAAGTTCTTTGGGATTTACTTGGATTTTAGGGATAAACATTTTGAATTGGGGGGTTTTATTTCAATAATGTGGAAAATTTATAACCTTTTACCACTTTATATCCTGGAAAGACCAAATAGCTACGATTAATTATAATTTATTCACAAACAAAATATTCGTTTAAACATTTTTGTATATTTTTGAATGAATTTTAAACGAATATTACTCCTAAACTTAGGAAAAATACCTTTATTAATGTCCCAATAAACATCAAATAAATATACAAAATATTACGTAGAAAAATATAATTAAATTTTATAAATTACTTCATTCTTAAATATTTATTACATTTATTTAAAAATATATCTGAAATACTACTTAATAACCAAAAATATTCAAAAAATTCCCATAAAATTCCCCACCCTCAACATTTTACACGAGCGCTTCGGCCACTTACCCATAGATGGCGCCAGGCGATAATTTCCCTGGGAATCAGTTCAAAGCAACCTTTTTTAAGAATCTTTCCTTTTCTCTTTTTTGCAGTGCAATTTTTTGGATTAACCCCGCTGTAAATGGATAACAAACGCGGTCAGCTTACATGGATTACAACAATTTAGCCGCACATCGGAATAAGGTAAGCCCCAATCGTATCAATTTCCAAAACACACGTGTTTAACCCACGACACTTGGCCGCTCGCTATTAATCCTAAGTGCTTCCTGTGATTTTATGCAAATCGAACAGACAGCCGAGGAAGGACAGAATATACAGCCAAGGACCGCAATTCAATGTACAAATGACAGTTGGCTGTGACATAAAACAGCGACTTAAAGAAGATGTTAAGCGTTTTGCAGTTGCATGCCAGGCAGCAGCAACAACAATTTTCCTCTGGACAAAAGACATTTTCATTTATTCATTGATAATGCCTAAGGAACCCAAAAGCAAAAAAAAAAAAAAAAAAAACATTAAAAGGACTTCAACAACGACAAAGCGCAGGCAAAAGAAGAAGAGAGAAACATGCGACAAAACAACATAAATTAAATTTTGCGCATGCATCAGGTTTTTTCTCCTTGCAACATGTTGCCGCAACACTCCAAGAAATCCAGCAACAAGCTCCCTCCTTACTTTATTTTATTTTCCTTTTTTTTTGTTGTGGCTCGTAATCCGGTAGCTGTTGCTTTCCTTGCCCCTTTTGGTGTTTTGCTGCCTTCGATTTGCTTTGAATGAAACTGAAATTATCGCATTATTAACTATGAGGACGGAGGCTCCAGCTGCTGCTGCAGACAGGGCCTAACAAGATGGTCTAAAAAAGAGGCCGGGTCCATGGCCAAAAGCCAGCCCGAGAGCATACTTAACAATAAAATGAATTGTTAATTCCCTTGCACTTTTCCCGCCGACTTTATTTTGCTTGCATTTGGTGTTGTTTTTTTTGTAAGCCCGCAAAGAAATCTTCTTCGAAGTTGGAAGAAACTGGAGAGCATGCTCTGCCTGCCTTGGCCAAATGTAATGCTCAAGTGCCTTTCTTTTATCTGCGCCACAATCGCCAAGTTGGTTGAACAGCGCAATGTGCACAGTGGGATGAAATCTAGTTTAAATGCAATATATTTTTAGATATTTTAGAGATTTTAAAAAGTTTGCAATTCGATGGAAACTATTGCTCTGCAATTGAGAGATGAAAGGTTCATTAGAACATTTATTTTACAAAATGATTTGTATCCTTTCACTAAAAGAGTAACTAAATTTTATAATTCAATATCTTAAATATTTTAG
>JAEIIL010021749.1:0-17817 GCA_018905715.1 Drosophila lini
ATCCTGACGGTGCTCTATTGGAATCAGGGAGCCACCAAGGTCCAGGCCTATAATGAGGCTTTGGAACGTCCTCACAACCATCGCGATGGCAGTGCCTTTCCCATGTGAGTGTGTCCATGTGCCAATCAGTCTGCCGAAATCCAAGTTCTAATCCTTCTTCATCATTTCGGGCAGACCCGTTGAAAAGTCCTGGACGTACAAGTGCGAGAGTGACCGATGCCTGCGGGTAAGCCATCACGGCAAGTCCGGCAAGCGGGTCTCGTTCATCAGCTGCTCAATGACGTGCGGTGACATCAACATCTGGCCCCATCCCACCCATAAATCCCAGCTCAGTCAGCACACGCACAGCTTCTCCGTGGAGGATGTGCAGCTGCAGGTGGACACGTCGCACCGGGAGGTGCGCAAGCAGCTGCAGTTGGCCTTTGACTGGTTCCTAAAGGATCTGCGTCAGATCCAGAGGTTAGACTATGGAGGCTCTGTCTCGGAGTCAACGGCTAGCGAGTCCTCTTCCAAATTGAGACGTCATGTGGATTCGGAGAGCCCAGCAGCCACGTTGTTTGGTGCCACCTTTGGTGTAAGGCAGGCCGGGGATCTTTCCAGTTTGCAGGTCAAGATCAGTGTGCACAAATCGGGAGACATTAACTTTAGTTTGGACAACGATGAGAGCTATCAGCTGAGCTCCAGCAGTGAGTAACTTGTGATTTGGGAGGATCTTTTAATTATTTTACTAACATTTTCATTTATTAATTATGCTTTTACAGCTGAAGGACACCGTCTGCTGGTGGAGATTACAGCCAACTCGTACTTTGGAGCCCGTCATGGCCTCTCCACCCTGCAGCAGCTCATCTGGTTCGATGACGAGGATCGCCTGCTGCATACCTACGCCAGCAGCAAGGTGAAGGATGCTCCAAAGTTCCGGTATCGTGGCTTAATGCTGGACACCTCGAGGCACTACTTCTCGGTGGAGTCCATCAAGCGAACGATTGTGGCCATGGGCCTGGCCAAGTTAAATCGCTTCCACTGGCATCTAACGGATGCCCAGAGTTTTCCCTACATCTCCCGCCACTATCCCGAGCTGGCTGAGCATGGTGCCTACTCCGAAAGCGAGACCTACACCGAGCAGGATGTGCGCGAGGTGGCGGAGTTTGCCAAGATCTATGGCGTTCAGGTCATCCCAGAGATTGATGCTCCAGCCCATGCCGGCAATGGCTGGGATTGGGGACCGAAGCGTGGCCTGGGCGAGCTGGCCATGTGCATTAACCAACAGCCGTGGAGCTTCTATTGCGGCGAACCGCCTTGCGGACAGCTAAATCCGAAGAATAACCACACCTACCTCATACTGCAACGCCTCTACGAGGAGCTGCTGCAGCAGACGGGGCCCACGGACCTCTTCCATCTGGGCGGTGACGAGGTGAATCTTGACTGCTGGGCGCAGTACTTTAATGACACAGATTTAAGGGGTCTGTGGTGTGATTTTATGCTGCAGGCGATGGCCAGGTGAGCGTGTTTTTTGAGCTTTAAAAACTTTTTATTTGAATTGACTTTCTTCCCTGTTAGACTGAAGCTGGCCAACAATGGCGTGGCGCCCAAATATGTGGCCGTTTGGTCCAGCGCCTTGACCAACACCAAGTGTCTTCCGCACAGTCAGTTTGCCGTGCAGGTGTGGGGCGGCAGCACCTGGCAGGAGAACTATGATCTGCTGGACAACGGCTACAATGTGATTTTCTCTCATGTGGATGCCTGGTACTTGGACTGTGGGTTCGGCAGTTGGCGGGCTACAGGAGATGCTGCCTGTGCTCCCTACCGCACCTGGCAGAATGTCTACAAGCATAGGCCTTGGGAGAGGATGCGTTTGGACAAGAAGCATAGGAAGCAGGTGAGCTTATCTCTGAATAAATACTATATATTACTTTTATTAATAATGGTCTTCCTTTGCTTAGGTCTTGGGCGGCGAAGCCTGCATGTGGACGGAGCAGGTGGACGAGAACCAGCTGGACAATCGGCTGTGGCCACGCTCTGCTGCTTTGGCCGAGCGCCTGTGGTCGGATCCCAGCGATGATCATGATATTGATATAGTGCCGCCGGATGTCTTCCGCCGTATCTCATTGTTCCGCAATCGCCTCGTGGAGCTGGGCATACGGGCGGAGGCTCTGTTTCCCAAATATTGCGCCCAGAATCCCGGCGAATGCATTTGATATTACCTCTAAGAAGTGAAAGTAAACCCGTAATCCCAAACCAACCCCTCCCGAAATGTGCGTTAGTTAGTTGATAGTCCAATTGTTATTTTATACGAATACCTAGGCTTCGGAGCAGGCGACGAGGACTGTTTGAAATGGTTTCTGGCATAAACCATGACTCGAATTTCGTTTACATAGAACAAACTAAACAAACACTCGCTCACTCACTCACCCATAACTAGTACAATTCATCTCGAATTATAGCGCACATTGCAGACATGACCTAGTGTAGGGAACCAAGTCGAGGTTGATGGAATGCAGGTGACGACATTGAACATTAGCGTTCATAGTTCATAGTTCATAGATATAGTTGTAGATTTCATACGCATCCAATTCACAGACATAGGCTTACGATATATATATAAATTAATACATAGTATTTAGAAGGATCAAACACAATTAAGAAATTACGCAACCTTTTGATATAATTTGAACAAAAAAAGCTTTATTCGCAGAACATTTATTATTAAGACATGATCTTTTTTCACTTCTTTTACCTGTGTTTGTTTTTTTTTATACTTTATTTCGCGTTGCCTTAAGTTATATAGTATACATTAAATTACATTTTCAGTGATATAAACAATGTGACCTTAAGAATCAGAAAGTAAAACGAAAAAACTGCTAAAAATGAGTAAAACTTAGAATTAGACATTTAAAATTAATCGTTACGACAAGTTTTTTGCACGCATTGGCACACCCAACTAACACTAACACACACACACATACACATTAACTCGATGACTAGTAAATTAGTAGATAATCTAGAATGTACACTGAAAAATAGGGGGGGTATTCACAGTTTGTTTTCCTTTCGATGACTCGATGATTCTACCTTTGGAATGTTCGGAATGTAAGCTTTATGTTAGCCACTTGTTTTCGTACTTAAGATCTTACTATAAGATATATCAAAAGCAAAACAGAAACCGAAAATCATGAACCTACATTAGTTTAACAACAATTTCTGCTGTAACTCCAAGTCACTCTCGAAAATAAAAACTACTACAAGTCCAAGTCTAAGCGGGTTTCTTTCTTGGGGTTTTAATCTAACAAATATTAACAAAATTAAAGAATAAAATCTACCAAAAATATTAAAAATTATTCATGTTAAAGTCACTTTACAGTAGAGCTGTTGGATTTTGTGATGCTCTTCTTGTTTCTGTCTTTAATCTCCAGCTAAGGATAGAACCCACCAGGATTTAACCGCACTTTAAACATTTCTGAATATGTTTGAAATCAATCTAAAGCTACTCCTTGTTTCCTGTGAATTTAATCTCATTGGAAACTCATCCTATGACCCCCTTCTGCCTGCCTGAACGAAGTCTGATCTGATCTACTTCTTACCTCGGACCTCCAAAATACTTTATGGATCTCTTTACTTAATAAAACTTATAAAAAACACTTTAACCAAAAATAAATCTAGACAAAATCTGTGATGTCGATGCTGTGGTAGCGCTGCAAGGATCCCAGCCTCGTGTGGGGAGATGGTCGCAGGCAGATCACACACTCCTCCGTGCTGAAAATCAACAATAATTAATGACAGCAAACAAGAGACAACAATAAATCGTTTATAAAAAATATAATACTTTAATCTGAGCTCTTAAAGTGTAAACTATAGCATGCAAAAAATACTTATGGCCAACAGAATATGTATAATAAGTATGCTCTAATTTAATATATAGTGTATGTGGGGGGAAATCTCTGTGTCGTATACATAATTGTGTGCGGTGTGGTGGTGTTCATTCATAGTGTCCGGTGGGTACGGGACTTGTTGAAGTCAGTCTACAAGAAAGAGGATAAACAGAACGGAGGAGAACCCAGGTGAGAATCGAAATAATAAAGTGTCATAAAAGACAGGCATGCAGATAATCAAATAGTATATTGGAAAGGATATAAACTACAGCAGGTGTTAGTAAGCGAAACGAGTGCAATTTAGCTCTGGGTATTAGTGTTTAGTGTTTAGTTTTTAGAGGGGAAAAGCATATACATGAGCATTGCGTATACGCACCGGAGACTTTCGGTTCGCGATCTCAGCGAGTAGTCTTTGGAGGCGCGATGCCTGAAATGGAAATTAACTGGTTAAGTGACAACAACAACGACGACAACGACGACTACATAGCAGCCAGAAAGCCACACCAACTAAATAGTGCAAAATACATAGTGTAAAGCCAATATATATATGTCAAGGGTAAACACAACAACACCGATGCGTTAATATGCCAAATGAGTGCAGTCTCTGAGCCTGGAATAATAGCTTAGCTTTCTTAGCCCACCTGCGGTTCTTGATCGAGCTGTTCCGATGGATATTCCGGCTCTCCCGCCACCTGGTAAACCGATGTCTCAGCGTCTGGCGGACCTCGGAGTTGAGGAAGCAATAGAACAGAGCCACAAAGAAGCCCTGAAGGGGAGGTAAATGAATTTATAGTATTTGTAGATAATATAGAGGCTTGTATATCAAACCTGCGTGCTGATGAGAAAGGCCCGTATAGCCTCAAAGAGATTCCGACTGATGCCCTGCTCGGGGCCAGTGAGCACCAGCAAGTAGGTGATGCCAAAGAGAGGGATCAGCACCAGCAAGGCCTTGGAGGCCTTGTAGTACTGCCGGGTTTCCAGGGTGTGGGCAGAGCGCAGTTTGGTAATGAGAACCTATAGGTTAAAATATATATTTTTAAAGTAATTATAGTATAAAATATTATTATACCTACCCACATAATGCGTATGAGAAATACTAAGTTCACTATCAAAGCCAGCGAGGCAGGACCCTTGAATATCCAGTCAATATGAGATTCACGCATCCAAGTACACTCGATATCCAGCTATAAAAATAATACAAATTATTAGGATTATTATTAATTATAAATAAATGCCGACTTACCCCATTAAAGTGCTCATTTTCGAGATGCGGGGCAAAGGTTTTGGCTATGGACCACACCAAAATGCATAAAGCTGGACAGCCCCAGCCTATGAGGGCGTATATAATAAAGCTAATGTTATCACTGGAAAACGTTTGCACCACCAACGTGTACAGATAGAGGCCTATCAGAGTTGGGTATAAAAATAAATTAATGATATATAGTATATATCAAGCCATTGGACTCCTCACCCTCCACAAACATCCAGAAAAAGTTGGTTAGATAAAAGTATTGAAACATTATGACCAGCGTTATGCAGCCAGCCTGACTAGACTCGGTGGTTATCTGTTGAAATAATTAACAAAATAAGTTTATTAAATTTTAAATAAAATGTTTTTAGTTTACTTAACCCACCACTTGCAGGAACAAGGTCAGAATCCACAACAGAGCTGAGGTGATGTAGGTGAGGAATAGATTTGCATGAATTGTGTTACGCAGACAGCGAAGATCTCTAAGGAAATATATAATAAATATATTAAATAATATTTAAAAATTAATTTAGATACCCACTTAAAACTGAGGAATATAATAAGAGCCACCACCAAGGTGGCAAAGCTTAGAAAATAGCCGCAGGCGTATATAATGGCCGGCAGATCAACGCTGGGCGAGAAGTCTGGCACAACGGGAATGGACCCAGAGTTCTGATGGCAGCGATCATAGTCAGAATAGTGATCCCAGGTACCATTTGGAAAACAGTAGCGTGTGGCATTTTCTAAAAAATATAATTCGTTTTTTAAATATATATATTTTTTTAAATTAATTTAAAGATAAACCCCTCTTACCTGTGGTGTCATAATGCACCCCCTTGAACTCCTCAAAGCAGGGCAAAACTGCCAGACTCCCAGCATTGGTTCGGGGCCAACACAGCACGGAATCAAAGGAACTGGGACATTGTAAAATCTGTAAAGAAAAAAATCACACAGCTGAATATAGTTTGTGGGCCAAAGAAAACATAGTTTCCAAAGGCTGAGATAAATATTTTCAGGCTTTTAATGATGCTGTTGCTGCACGGCCATTAAGTTTCTCACTCTCGCTCCCTGGCTAAATGGAACCGACCTAACTCAACCCCCATTAAAACCGATGGTACAGCCGATTTATGCGTTCCAGCTGACATAGTGCTATCTTAATGTGTTCATCTCCAGCGCCCTGGTCGCTGCTGGGCTTGTACTTTTATAGTTCTGACGCACTCGGAGAACTCGACAGAATTTCCAAAAAATTCTACAAATATGCATATGTACATTTATATACAACAGAGAATCGCCCGCTGTTATTTATATATTTGCAGTGGCTATGAAATTGTTTATTTCGCACAGATATACAGATATATGGAATATAAACCATATATATTATTAATGTTAAGTATACACGATCGGTCGACGGCGGCGTCTGAGCTTCCATTGATATTTTTTATGGGCCTTATCAGCTGACATTGCACAATGCCGAAGCACCTGGAGAATCGCCAAAGAATTCCTTTCAATTCTTGTATTGTCTTCTCCGCTGATAAGAGCCAAAGCTCTTGGCTGACAGCTAATGCGATCGGACTTAGCCACGCGACACTGTGAGTTGTCAACGAATAAGCCAAACAAGAGGGGGAATTCCGCACCAATATTTGTCTTTGCTTTTTTGATTTTCACTCATTAGTCAGCTATATGGCTTTAGCTTTAACTTAATTTTTGTGTCCACAGAATTAACGCCCTTGAAACTTGCCTGCCCCTTTGATCGTATTTATAAATTCGGGTTGAACGATAAACAAAAATGGCAAAATGCAGCCTCAAGTGGGTTTTCTTGGCTTTTATTTTGTTTACAACCAAGAGGAATACATAAATAAATATTTGTTGGGGGGCTGCATTTTCCGGAAATAAAATTCGCCTAGAATATTTGCCCAAAAATTAATCCAAAAAAACCGCTGTGCTGCCTTGGTTTCCCAATGGAACAGAGATTGACAGCCGGATGGATGGATGGTTGGTTGGGAGGGAAGGCAATTATTCTTCCAGCACGAAGATGGATCAATTAGCGCCAACGATTAATTGGTAAATTTTCGTTCAAATGGCCTAGAAAAAATAAATTGTTTCTTGAAAACAATGGGTAATTAAAAAATATTTATAGGATGGCTTGTTGCCTTTGGCGATTGCTGTTATGATTGGCTTCGTAAAAATGTTGATTGAATGTGATGAATTGATGGAGATGACTTGCTGAGTTAAGCATGATATTTATTTATTCTTTTTCAAGAATTTATTTGTAGGAAAGTGCTATTTTTATTATTTTTCCAGACATTTTCAAGTGCTTTAAATATTGTTTTAGGAAAATTATAAGGGGGAAATTGGAGGAAAACTTTAATTCAAGATATTTAAAGATTAGGTAATTAAAGATTTTTGATTTTTATAGACAAATAACGATCTAAAATCGATTAACTTTGTTGTTATTTCATCTCTAAATGTGACTTAAAGTTACTATTAATTTCCCAAGCATTTCCCCAGCTCAAATTCCATTGACCTTTGCTTTAATTGCTTTATTTCTTAATACTGGCATTCGAAGAATGATTAAATTAATAACTCCCTCGATAGCCTCTTCTACAGATAAATCAATTAGGTGGCTTTTTGATCCATATATGTATGATTATAGCAGCTTATAATTAAGTACATGAAACGGTTTAGTATGGCGTAAAATTGCCGAGTTCCTGGATTGGCTAACAAACAACTCACTAGTCGCTGGCTCTAATTAGTTTTTACATATAAACTTGGCTAAATAGAGGAACTGGGACTGGGACTGTCTGGGAATTTATGTGCTGTGGTCCCTCTGGGAAACTAAACCCTCCTCTTTAGTGGAATATATATACCTACATAAAACATATATAGAGGGAACACCAAGGACAACTCACCCGCTTGCCACCGGCTGCCGCCGCTTGGAGCTCCTCCAGCTCCTGCTGGTGCTGACACTGCTGCGTGCGGTTGACGAGGAGCGCCCCACTGTGCGGCTGCTGGGCGCCAATTAGGGCGCTGGCCCGCTGCAGCATGTCCAGCGAGAAGTTGGCTATGACGTTGGCCAAATCCTCACGCGAGGCGTCATCCAGGCTATCCACCAGTGCCCGCAAATCGTCGTCGGCCATGAGGCTTGGCTGGCTCCTCCTCCTCCCTGGATGAGCGATGCGTTGCAATATGGCAATGGAGGACCTGTCAGCAAGGCGTCTCCGCTCCTGGCACTTTCTCTCTCTCCGCCGGACGATGCGCAATTAAATGGAATCTGGACAAATAAAACGCCAGCGTGGGTGCAAGAAAAAAAAGATATATAGGGAAACGTTCTTCATATCTTCGTTTATCAGATAAAGCAAAGACTTGAGAGTCGCAAAGATCCGAGAGCCGAGAACCCTGAACCCAAAGAGCAGCATTCCCATATATACAGATATGCTATATATAATATATACACTCGAAGAAAATAAAAGCCTCCGCTCTATTTGCTGGCTGATTAAATATTTTGGTAGCCATGACTCAACAGAACCCAAGGGTGCTGCTTTGCTGATTGAGGGAAATAAATAAATATATCTACTAGATCGCTAAACACTCTTCATTTCTGCGCGGAAAACTTTCTGGGAAGGTGTTTTCGTCTTTTACTGTATACAAATTATAATAAAAATCTGTTCAAATAAGACATGAGCCACTCACGTGACCCTGGGTGGGGGTGAGGAGTGAGTCTGCTTTATGGTGGGAGTGGCAGTGGGCTCAGATTAAATGTAGATAGATAACCCACAGCACAATCTTTATGGACAGCCCCAAGAGTGGGTGGTGATGGCCAGAAACGAGGTGAAGCTTCTCCCACTCTCCCAATTTGGCGGCAAATACCCAGTAATTGAACGCTCCAGACCGTCTGTCAATATAATTTGGGGGGCGAACGCGAAACCCGATCAATTACAGCGTCGTCGTCATCGTCACCCCCATTAGATCCCCATTAGCTGCCATAACTCCCAGCCCCGCCGATAATATTTGCCGTAAGCTGTTGTCGTAATGAAGATTGCAGGGCACAGATAACCTTTCCGATTCACACGGGTGAAAACGAGTTTTTAAAAAAAGCTATTTAATGGGTCTTGATATGAAGACGATAATTTAACCATGTTTACACCGCTGGTTATTTAGGCAATTAGCTGGCGATTTTAGATGGATTATTACAAGGGAGAGAGGTTTAAGGAAGTAGTTTCTAGCTTGGAGAGTATTAGATGTTTGAAGAAAGACTTGCTTTCGAAGGCGTGGATACAGAAATATATCCTTTACTTAAGGAAAAATTCTATAAATCTAAAATCCTTTGGGTTTACCCTTCATTCAACCACTAACATAACTTTAACCTTTGATAATTAAGTCCTAATAACTTCTATCACACAAAAGAAAATACCTTTTGTATCTTTTGAATTAAAATCTTAGCTTGCCACGAATTTCAAAGGATGGATTAATTACTCCATGTCCTCCCTCTTCATATGCCACATATATAAATATATCTACTCCTTAGACATATGTTAAAATCAGCAGTCACGCACAATCATTATGTTGCAACAATTAAGATACAAAAAGGTCGCCGGAATAAGAGTAATTAAACTAGGACGACGGCCGTAACTTTATCTGTTAATTGTGGAAGGGCGTAGGACTGTGACAGATGTGTAAACCAGAGGCAAGTACATAGTACGTTTCCACCTGGCGACGGCGGTGTGTACCTGCTCAATGGAGCCCAGCCTGGCAGCGCCAGCCAGCACCACACAGTGATTAAAACAAAGAGTGTCAAGTTATTTATTAATGAACAAATACCATGGCAGCGAGCTGCTCTACGGGTCGCCGCCGACTCATCCCATCTCATCTCATCTCACATCTCATCTCACATCTCATCGCGCAGCTTCGCACGCACAAAGCTGGAAGTAGATGGAGCAGCAGGAGCTTTGTCAATGTCAAGTTGAGGGAGATAACATGGCATTTGTGGCCCTGCATATGGCGGCTATGGACCATGGATAATGTCATGGCTTCTGGCTCGTCAAGTGTTTCGGTATGCAGGTGGGCCATCTTGCATTGCTGGCCCACTCTCTCTCTCTCTCTGTCTTAGGTTAATTATGGTCTATAAATAGCCAGCAACAACTTTGATCTCTGGGCCAGGGCCAGGTACAAGCAGCAGGTGCACTTGCACCACCTTGCTGGCAAAGGAATCTGACTAAACAATTTCAGGTGGGTGAGCACTGCTCTTCTGGCTGGAATTCTTAAAGAATCTCTTTCTTTTTTTCTTCTTGAGTTATTGTTTTTGCTTTTTTAAGTAATTTTTAAATGTAAATAAATTTAATTAAAGCCAAAAAGAAAAGTTTTTTAATGGATAAATTATGCAGAATAATTACTACAAATATTTCCGAGTTTTTCTATTAAGAATAGGGCTAATTTTGAAGTAGAATTAATATAAATTTTAATATATAAAAATACTTTTAGTTTAGGCCGAAAAAAAGGTTAAGGTTTTTGTTTTTTTAAGTATAATTACTTTAAATATTTTCTAGCTTAAAAGAAGGTGCTTACCATTGTTTTTTTGTGTTAAAAAAGTAGGGTTTTAATGTACTATTACAATGCTAAACACGAATTTATGTCATAATTTTGTTTAAAAATTTGGAAAATGTCTAATTATGAAGTTGAATAATTTATTTTGTGGGATAATAAGTTCCTCCAACGTATGAAATTGTTGTGCTGAACACGTTTCTGTGCTGGTGTAATACAAGTTTCTGAAGAAATGTTAATTGTAATTAGAAATAAAAGAGGTTCAAGCTTATTTTAAATAATTAAAAAAAAGTAAACCTAACCAAGACACCAAATATTAGTTTGAATATTAATATATAAATTTTAAAATAAATACATAGAAACTTGCAGTTAAAGCTTTACTGCCTTAAATTCCATTGTTTCTAGAAAAAATAATGTAGTAAAAAGAAGAGATATCTAAAAATCCAAGTCATAAGTATATAATATTATTTCTTGTAAGAAAAAAAGTTCAATTAAATAGAAATCAGATCCTGCAAGTTGTCTTTCTACTCTCCCTACTCCCTTTAGTTATTTCAATCTCTTCAACACCCAACCATCCAGCTACCCTCTGCTCCCTACGGCATGCAAATATTTGCCTTCAATCCCGAAATGGCCAAACATCTGGCCCCAGAAGTCGTCATGCCACAATCTTAAGCTCCCTCTCCACAGAACCCACAGCCCATGAAACACGAAACACGAAAAGAAGCAGCGATTTATTTATGGGCCTTGGCAAACAAGCGCATTATTTGGACGAGCGCGTGCTGCTGTTTATCACGATGATTATGATGATCATAATAACAATAATAATGGTAATTAGCATCCATGTCATTTGGAGCCAATGGAAAGGCGACTAATCTGGCCTTAAATGCGCCACAATTGGCTGCCGCCGAAGTAAACATTTCAACCGTTTTGACCAATGTAAATAATAACAGTCAGGAGGAGTCTTTAGCGTTGGTGCAACAGGGCGTATGCCTAATATTCGCCAAGCCACCGCTATGGATGATTTATGGAGTGTCCAAACAAATGAAAATTAATTGGCAATCGGCATGTGTGCAACCAGGGGGAAGGGGAAGGGGCAGGGTAAGAGGAGAGAAGGCCAACGAAGATGGACATGCAATCCAAAACATGCGCATTGTTCGAGCCATCAAAGTCGGTCGATTAGTAATCTCTATTGTTGTGTGTGGGAGCTGCAAGCTAGGAGAGCTTTTTCTCCACTATTTTTAATTGTCAATCGGAATAAAAAGCATTTAAATCGGGTACCTACATACATGATAATTTTCAATTAAAATTGCTTGCTTCATGAATGAGTAAGAGTGCTGTAAATTGTTTCCATTTCTTTGTAATATTAATTGCATCCATCGCACACATTATGATTAACATGAAACCTTAATGAAATCACTGTGGAGTCCTGGTGAGAATTCAATTATTTACATGTGGATTTTTATAGTATTTATTGAGCTCTTGAATTAATAATAATGGAATTACTGCACTGGCATTTGTAATGTCAATCTATTAACACAGTAGGTGTCATTTGTAATAATGGTGTTATGACACTAGATTGTGGCTTGGAAAATAATAATGATATTATGACACTAGATTGTGGCTTTGAAAATAATAAAGGTGCTATGACACTGTGTATATTGTGGCTTTTAAAATAAATAATGGTATTTTGACACTATATTGTGAAAGAAAAAATATTGAAAAAGAAAACTTAGCTGCTTGCTTGATTCATTTTTTTCGGTATATAGTGTAAGGTCACACTTTTATTTTATTTCTATTTTTTAAGTATTTATTTATGTATTTATGGATTATCATTATTTTAATTACAGCATAAACCTTAATTTTTGTAATTTCTTCACACTATTAGTGTCATACTATAATAAAATATAACCAACATGTTGTGTCATAGCTCAATACATACATTTAATATGAGTTAAGCACACCAATTATCCTGCATTTATTTTCCAGCGATTTCCTCGAACTCAATTCAGGCAAATATGCAAATTGTGTCATTTGAAATTCATTACAAATTCCACGTAAATAAAATAAAAATATAATATATTTCTTTACCTTTTTGAGAAGCCACGAAAGTGACAATTACAACAGATCTTCTTCCAAGTTTTGTATAGAAATTAGACCTTTCTCCATTTCAATAACTAACTATTCCCTCGATTTCTAACACTCTTATCTTTGGAATCAATTAAACGACTTTAAGCCAATGCCATATGACAGTGTCACACTGCGTGATAAAAGGCACGTAAATGAAATGTACAAAGACATACGGAGAAAAAAAGGTAATAAAAATTATGGGCAAGCAGGAAGGAGGCAGTAGCAGAGCAGTTTATGAATGAATGAGCCCGGTCAGCGAAGCGTGTAGAAAAGTCAGAAGTCAGCGCCGTCAGCTGGCAGACAAATCAAATCGAAACGAATCGAATCGAATCGCATCGCATCGCAGAGCGGGACGAGGCGATGGATATGGCTATGGCGAATTAAATCGAACCGAATGGAATGGCAGACGCAGTCAGGCGCTATCATATCGTTATTTATGGTTTTGGCCGGCCGAAAGCAAATAAATAGATGGGTTCGAGCCTCGTCATCCGCCCCGGCAACATCCCATCATCATCCTTAGCCTCTTTTTCTCGGGACCGCATTAATTCCGTGGACAGTAGAACCGTAAAACAGGGCAATCTACGACCAAGCCAACACCCAGAGAACGCCCACATGGACACGGGAAAAGTTTACAAATTAAAAGAAAATTGAATCGAAACAAACACAACCAAAGCAGAGCAGAACTGGGGCCACGCGGCGTATGAGCAACTCGAAACGATATCAAGCATACGCCGCGTTGCCAGACGACTTCATTTCATATGCTCACTAATTTTATTGCCTTACAACGGCATAACAAATTCTCAAGATGCTTTGAACTCGCTGGAAGCTTTAGATTTGCAGGGGGCGACCTGTAAAGTTGCCAAAAAGAAACGGCAGGAATAAACTTGAATAAAGTAAAAATAAAACAACAAATATTTTCCTTTTCATTTGCAATTTTCATACAAGTTTCAGTGACTGGAGGAGCTGCGGGCATTTTATTGCCTGTTGCAGGTTGGCAGGTGAAGCAAAGAAGGAGGAGGTCTAAGGTCAGGAGTCATGGCAACCCCCGCCATGAACACGCCATACAGATATACATAAATATGATGTAATTTTAAAATTTCATGAGTTCATGTAAAGTTTGTTTTATCTGCTTTATGGCAGAGCAAACGAGCGAGCATTGCCAGTGGCAGTGTTTCTCCATGCAGAAGGGGTTCACCTGGGTTAGATGGAGCCGCCAGCAGACATCGGTGGAGTGCAAACTACGAACAGCTGCTCTGGAGCACCAGCAATCAATACGCACTTATTAGAAAATTCAATTAGTTAACTGCGGGCGGTTGCCATTCATCTTTGGTGCAAAAACAGACACTTTGCATAAAGAGGAGCACTTGGAGAAATATGTGAGAAATATGTGGGGAAAATTTATATTATTAAACTTAGATTAAGAATGTCAGATAATCATAAAAATGTATTTTAAAGATACATCAACTGAAATCAACGAATTAGGAATTTGTAAGTAAGTTAACCTTAGAAAAAAACTCTTAAACTCTTGTTAAATCTATTATTTTTATTATTTTTAATAAAAATACTATTCCTTCTCATAAAAAGAAACTGTAATTAAGTGTAAAAAAACCTTTAAAAATGTTTAAAAAATCAAATACAATACTTTTCCCAAGTAATTCGATCAAGTATCTTGTTCTCCGTGTAAAAATTAAGTGTTTACTGCTCTTCACAATATTGAGAAAGACAGTCAGCATCTTGGCAAACACACAAAATGCATTTAGGGTAAGTACGAGGTATTCAGATCGAGGAAAACCCTCTTCTCCGACCCACTTACACTCGAAAGCCATTTGCAAATTTCCAGCAAACAACAAACCCAGCAAACCGCAAGCCTCCTGCCTGCCTCCCTTCTCTGTCCTTAAATTTTGCTCTTGTTTCGGCCTTCTTACAATCGAGTATAATTAAATTTACGTATTTACTTAACAATTCATATTCGAGAGTCATAAACAATTTGCGCCCAGTTATGGCCCGAACTCCGTTTGCTTTTTTATTCGCTGTTTGCTTTTCGGGAACCCGTGGCGGCGGCCTAATGAATCGAGGGAGGAGAGGGGCTGGGAACTGCGAAACTTGGAACTGGGGGAATATGCATTATATATGTATAGATGCGCGGGTGAATATTACAAATGTTTATCTTTGCTAAATAACAACAATACCGCCGGCGTTGGCCATGTGCGAAGGCGGGGGTGCAGAGATCTGAAATATGCATGAGATTTTGCAGGGAACACCCGAGCATTTTGCAATGCAATGGAAGAGAGTGAATGAGAGGAAGCAGCCCCATCCTGCCGGAAAGGAATTAATTAAAAAATCCCATACTCTCGGCCTTCCACCTCAGGATGCAGGGAAACAAAGAGGCAGAGGGAAAGAACAGGATATAGAGCGGGCAATACAGAGAGAGATAAAAAAGGGAGCGGGAACCAAACAGGACATGGACATGGTGTCCCCAATCACCTCGAGGCACTACTCCTCCGCCTGTAAACGAGTCGTAAACATGCAAATGGAGCACAAACATTTGCATATATGAGATAAAATCAAGCCAAGGCGAAACTAGCAAGGAATCCATTCCCATACATTGAAGAAAAATGTCGATATTTTTGTATATATAGAAATATTACCTAGAAAACTAGCTGGTTTTGGAGTCTTGTCAAAGGAAATATTTATAAAATTAAGTCTCAAGGTATTTGAAATTTAAATTTACATGTTTTTGGGTTGAATATTAATTTAGGGATATTTTCTGCTTAGATTTCTGGTTTTGGTTTTAAAGGGAAGCTCGCATGCGTAAAGAACATTTTTAATATCTTAGTTGTTGCTTTTCTGTATGTAAAAAATACTTTTTTAATGACACTTTTTTATGTTGACATATTAAAACTATTTTTAGCAGTGCAAAGCCGTGGGAATAAGTCGTTAAATTAAATTATTAAGAACTAGATATGTTTTCATTTATGGGAAATAAAAGTTAATTATTTCTTTAACAGGAGACATGAAATTTTATAAAAAACTAGACCTTCTACTGGGGTTAATGACAGATAAATAATTAATCAAACTTTTTATATTAGAATTTAAAATACATATTTTTATGCCACAATAAAGAGCATGGATAATAAACAATTAATAATGAATTCAAAATAACAAAAATTTTAAAAATTAGGTAAAGGGTGATAAAATAATTCCCTTAAACAAAATAAACATCTTTGAGGTGTTTATAAAACTTGTAAATTTTCTTCCTGTGCACCAAATGCTTCCTGCTCCTTCCTCCCTCATTTCCTCTCTCCCCACCCCTTCATATCACCCCTCGGCTTCACCTCAGTAATTTGTTTTCGCCTTTTGTGAAGCTGGCAGCGGATAATCTGACGGCCATTGAGTCTAATCAGACGTTTATTCTTCAATTTAAAGTCTATTTGCGGACTTCTCCATTGTTTGCTAATGGGAGCAAGCTGCTAAGTGATCATCGCCACTTGGTCGTGGATGTGGATGTGGCAGTGCCCCGTGGCGCTCTAAAAGATTTGCCCACAAATGAGGAATGTTTTTCGGCTTCGATATTTGCTGTATTTGTTATCCAGTGCCCGAGGAATGGAGGATCGGGCGAGAACACTATACTGGATAGCCATTGGGGGTCAGGGTCTCACGCTTCCGCAAAACTGTCGGCTAAATGCTGGAATTAGCGCCTCTCCTTAGCACTCACATGGGCTTTGCTGCTTGTTGCTGTTTTTCTTTTCTTTTCTTGAAGCTTTAAACGTTTATCGCCTTTTTATCATTATCATTTATTTGTTTGCATTACTTAACATACACACGCACACACACCGGGACACACACGCGAGTCTCGATCGCGGAATGACACACTAAAGACTTTAATTTTAGACGAAAACAAAATCAAATCACTTCCTAAAAACACCGAAAAAATGCGAGGCAAACTAAGCCTGCGGCGCTTTTGGATGGATGCCTGGGATGCTGCGCGAGATTATCAAAGCATCTGTCCGGATGGCGATTACAAACGGTGATAGCAATGAAGTGACGATGACGACGACGACGACGGCGGCGGCGACACGCGTCCAATGGCGGCCAAAGACAGCGCCAAACTGCGGCCAACGGGGCGTATGAAAACGAGAGCTTTGCGGAAAAGCACACGAACACATGGAACCACCGAACATCGAGCACCGAGCACCTCTCACGGAGGCAGGATACAACACCAGTTGAAGTCGGCCCAGCGGCAACAAGTTGGAGGTGGAAAGAGCTTCGTGAGCAGCGTGGGAGAGCGGAAAGCTCCCCAAGAGACCGGCATTTTCTTTCGGTTCGAGTAAAAGTGAGTATTTTGTGTTTTGTTTTTTTTTTTTAGTTTTTGTATTTGCATTCAATTGACACTGCTGACCACAGATTGCAGCGCAATAGCCGGCGATGGTGATAGCAATTGCCTGTCACCTGCAATTGATACTCAAGCTGAATGGGCACGGTAAATGGGTTTTGTCCACTTTCAACGGGAATAAGGCATTTAATACCCTAGGGAGGGCAATGGGTAGTTCCCGAAAGTGCTTAAAGCTGGCTCTTTACCTTCTCAATCAGAAGATTAAGAGCAGTTAACTCTGTCATTCAGTTTGCTAGCTACTAGAGATACTTGGAAACTAGGTTTGTTATCTGCTAAGATTGTTATCTATCAAGATTCAGATCTATTAAGAGAACTACCTACTAAAAATGCTCTTTAACAAAGCAAAGATTATAAACAAAGAAGAATCGATTAGTCACAATATTAAATAAACATTTTGGCGGACGTTTAGACTAGCTTTCGATGATTAATAAGTAGATTAGGAGCATCTAAAGTTAACTATATATATTAGAGATACTTTAATATATAATTTTATTGATTTTACTATCTCATAAGGCTAATAGCTCTTTTTCAAAGCAAAATAATATAAAAAATCTAAATCAACAGAGAAAAGGTTGATCATAATCACAAGAGTCATAAGTCACCTAACTTTCCATGAAATCAATTAGTAGATTAGGAGCAGCTTA
>JAEIIL010021753.1:0-19867 GCA_018905715.1 Drosophila lini
ACAGTATCGGTATATCCCCATTAACTGCCATAGTTAGTATAAGTATAAAATATATACATACCTCTATAAAATATCCTAAACTATTTTTAATATTTATTATTTAATATTTTATGTAATATTTATTTATACATACAACTTTTTAAGTAATATCTGAGAATGTAAATTTGTTTATTTAGCCCCAATAAAAAACATTATTCAACTCTTACTTCTTGCATTTTTTACCTATGCATTAAGCGCTCACTTTACGAATAAAGGTTTCCCTAATGGAGATATTATTCGAGGAACTGCCTTTTGGGGCGCATAAATTTGGCGGCAGTGTAGGCGAGTGGCAAGTGCATTCCACACCATACGAATCCATTCCATTCCGCAGACAAGAGCCGCCAGTTGTTTCACTTACTCAACAATTTTACATTGCCCCGGCAGCTGCAGACCGAGGAGCACTTTTATCTTTGACATTTACTAATGACAAATTTATTCACGCTGTCATTTGGTCGCCTGTTCCTGCAGCTCACTGTCACGTATACGTACGGCTCCTCCCGTCGAGGATGTTCCATTTTCGCCTGCCTGGTCCCGAGGCCTCTCCTTTGTGCTCCTTTGTGTTGAACTGGAGCAGGACTTGTCACAAAAGCCGCGTCTCAAGATTTGTTTGCACTACTTTAATTAGGAGAAGAGCGAGACTTCTCATTTAACATTTGCCATTGGAGTGGAGCTCTTTGATCTCTTCGAGCTATGGATTGATTGATTGATCTACTGATGGATGGGCCGGACTGCTTGGAACAGTAGCCGAGTCCCTAAGTAATTAATCAAGTCATGAGCATATAAATGACATTAATGACGGAAGAAGATGTGGAAGACATAAGGAAAGGGAAATCATTTTTGGTAATTGAATTGAAGTATATAATATAATATAAAATATGTATATGATTAATATTCTATTTACCTTGATAATTTATAGTTTAATGCAAACTTCCAGTTCATTGAACAATACAAATCTCAACCATTTGATTTCACATTCGTTTTAAGCCAATTGAGATTTTTTTCAAAAACAGATTCCCGGATATTCCCCCTCGCAATCCTTAATAGATCAACTCCCTGGAGGTTCTCGAAACGACGTTGATTGGTTCGGAATCCATAGAGTGGGCCAATTATTTGCGTAGGCCTCTCGGCAAACAACAAGAAAAATCCAAAGACTCACTCCCTCTCTCCCTCTCTCCCTGGGAAGACAAAAGCCAAATTGAGGCGCCTGTTTTTAAGGCCTTCTGATGTGGCATTGTTATTGGAATAGCGACGTTCCCCAACTCCAAGCCATCCTTCAAAATGAAATTGCGCGGAAGCAATGGCAGGCAGTTTATTGGCTTCATTGTGGAACCCTTTTATCCGGCACATATATTTATATATCATTTTTTTCCCTGATTAGCATGGGGCGTGTTCGAAAAGCAGCCATTCAAGCGGCAATAATACGCTTCGCTTTGCATTGTTTAAATTTTACAAATTTATTGCACACCCAAACATATATATATAAATGTATGTGTTTATTCACAAGCCAAATCGTTGCCATTTGGTGTTTCGTGTCTGGCAAACATTAAATCGCAAAACGAAATGAATTGCAAATTGGTCGAGTTCCAGCGACTTTTGCTGGCAGATCTAAAGAACAGACCATCCGGACTCCGGACCAGAGCCATCAAGATCGTTTCGGTTTCGTTGGCCGCCGACGACAACGCAGTTTTTCGAGAGTGCGAGAAGTTTAATGATCGCCAAGAGTTGATGATTTTCCAGAAAAGATAAATGACAACGACCACCGAAATCGCCCAGGGCCTTATATGCATATATGCATAATGAAAGCAAACACAAGTTTATTATTAAACATTCATTTGCACATCGTGTTGAGAGCAGTCGAGAATGAAATGCTAAATGTTGGGAAAAATATGCATTTCTATAAACGCTTTCAATTTTATTATACTAAGTATATTTGGAAGATTTTAAGCAAATAATAAGCTACCTAAGCTGTGGCCATCAATATGCAAAGTGTCTATTACCGAAACCTATCTTTAACTCTTCCCATATTCCTAAATGCTCCAACGTACCCTTAACCCCTTAGCATGAATGAATTCCTTTCATATGGGAATTTCAAAAGGAAGTCTCGTATCGCTATCTCCCCCAGCAACACGAACCAATTAAATATGTATGAGCCCAATTTGCAAAGTCCCCGGCTTGCTTGCCTTGCTCTTGTCCTGGTCGCGTCCTTGGCCTAGGCCTAAGCGTCTTGCAAGATATTTTTTAATCAAGCCCAAGACAACACCTTTCGGTTTCATTGCGCTTTTATATCGCCAACATAACGAGCAGATTGTTCCCGGCACGTTTCATCATTAGACGGTGCAAATATTTGCATAATGTCCGGGCAATATTTGCCATTAGGAGCATTAAGAGCAGCCGTCAGAGAGTCGGGAGTAAGAAAAGAAAGAAATATCTCCAGGAGCTTAGAGCTCAGAGCTCAGAGCCTGACAAACTGCCCGCCATTGAGGCAGCTAATCGCAGCTGCTGGCCTGACCATAAACAGCATTAGAACCGCACTCAGGCCCGGACTGCGGGACCTCCACTCCTCCCCTGTAAAAACCAACACCCCGCAGAAGGCTATGCTAATCATAGTAATTCGAGTCGAGAAATGTGTGACAGTTGTTTGGTCTAATCCCCGCACAAATGTCACGAATCGGTCCCTGCCCGCGATCTCGTTTGTCTTCCTGCCCGGAACGCGGGGCAAAAAGGTGTCAGCAAGCCAAATGTAATAATTTTAATGATTTTTCATAAGTTCTAAAGCAGGGGGAAGCAAGGGAAACACACACGCGACAATCGGGCTCAGCAGGAGAGCGTCGGGTTTAAAAGGTACAAGGCTCGAATGCGGGGTACCCTAAGTTAATAGATAATGTTTTTAATATGTTAATATTTAGGAAAATATTGATTTACAATTTTAGGTTTAATTTATTGTACAATTTATTTCCTTATACATATATTAGATATATTTTGGAAGCTTTAATCGTTTCTTATTAAAAATATTTTGTACTTCAAAAATCAAAAGAAAAGTACATCACGTTGTTTGTAGAATCTATAGTAACCGGAATCCAGACTTGAGAATTTTTATTGCACGAGTTAGAAAATAAAATTGATATTAACTAAATTAAGTAAATATTCGACTTTGAATATATATAAATTTGTGTAGCTTATTATAAATATCTTATACTTATTATTATTCATTTAATTTTATTATTCATTTAAAGTGTTGTAAAGCAAATCGATCAGTTACCTTTCAGGACGAATCATAAATAAATGTCTATTAAAAGTGGTTTTATTCATTTCCAAACTTCCAATATATCCCCTTACAAACATTACAGGGTATCGAAAAACACTTAAGGGTAGCGCTCCCCATGCCTCCTCTACTCGTCTACTCCTCTACCCCCATTACCTTGATGCCACCTCCTTCGCCGGCTGTTGTGACATCGCTTTGCTGTTGCCGGTGCTGCCTTTGCCGCTGCACCCTTTTCGGCTTATTTAACATGAGACTTACACACCACTGAATGCATTGTTGGGATGTTATAATTGCGCATATTTTAAAATACAAATTAGCAACGCTGTAGCTGAATTTCAATGGCAACTCTCGACTCTCGAAGAATGCCCGCCGGCAATTCGGTGTGCACATTTTTTGGGAGTGTGCCTGTGTCTTTGGGGTTCAGGCTCGGTGTCGGTCTCGGCCTCAGCCTCAGTCACAGTCCCATTTTCCTTCTCAATCTCCCGATTCGGAGTCGACTCTGTTCCTGTCGCTGACATTGCCTTGAACCATGCATCAAGGCGTCAACAGTCAGTCCGCCTGTCCTCAGTCTGCCGGTGTGGCATTCGTTTTGGCATTTCATGCATAAAACACCGAAACCTAACCCAACCAAACCAGACCAGACTCCACATCTCAGCCGAATAGTTTGTCAAGCCATGCAGAGAGAAAAAAACTGTGTTGAAAATGAAGAAATTTATCAGGAATAATCACTTAATAGGACTATAAAGTCTGCCGTATTTATATGCTTTGGGAAGAACTTAAGTTTTTACTTACTTTCTTTACTTTCTTGTAAACAATAATTAATATTATGAGAACGATACTAATTTTAAAGCTTTCTTCAGTGTATAGGTTTGAGTTTTTCTTTATTGTTTTCTTGTTTTCGGCTACCTGCGCATAAATAGCCCAAACACTTTTTGGGATTTTCCACCTGGCAGCTGGTTTACGGATGGGGCTCTACATTTATCACTGCCAAATTCGTCATGACATTGCCATTGCCATTCGCATTTCCCCCGTAACCAGAACAAAGCTCTCGAGTGTAAATGGAATTTCTTGGGAAATGAAATTGCCAAGCCAGTGTAGCCAAAAGAAAAACGAAAACAGGAAAACTATGAAAATGCAGTGCATACATATGATTGCTGGATTTTTGTTTTTGAGTTATTGGTTTTGAATTGATGATGTGTGTGGGGATGAGATGAAATGGGTCAGTTTGTAGTGGTTTTGCTTTGACTGAAGGGCAGTTTCGAGCACCAACGAAATTGAAAATCCAACACCTTGGTCAAATTGTAGATGTCACTCCATGCAGTTGATATGCTTCAATATCATAACACCAAATTGATTAACCTTTCAAAGAGCTGCTACAGTTTCCTTTGAATATTTCGTAGCATTTTACTTGCTTTGTCAAAGCTCACTTAATCGGAAAGTGTACAATTCATATCTCGATATTTTACCCATCTGTTGCAGATTCTTTAACAAAATTACTCATATTATTTTTATAAATTTCTGCCAAATTTGTCACTGCCCCACACGAGCATTTATCCCTAAGTACTGAAACACACCAGCCGCATTCAGGAGCAGACTTACACAGACAGTCGGGCAGACATGTGTAAGAGGACTTTTAACAATGCAACAACTTGCCGCAGTTGTTACATGGTCAAAAAGTTGTGAATTGAAATTGAACAATCGCTGTGGCAACATTTTGCCCAGCAAAAAGGGAAGAGTGTAAAAAATGTGCAGAAGAGAAAGAGGTAAAAGGCATCAGAAGGGAGAGACAGGAAGGTTACAACTACTTAAAGCTGGAGTGCCATTTGTCGCCTGACTAACAGAAGGCATGAGGGAATGCACTGCAAAATAAAGGGATTATATAGAATGGTGAACAATTGGGTACAGTGTGAACAGAATGATATACTTGTATCGAGTATTCCAAATATTTTAGTCAAATTAGCGTAATTAAAACTTTTAATTAAACGAAATTAAAAACATCATCTGACAGCTTTGATTCGAGAGTCAACATACATACATACTCTTTATCTGCCCAACCTTTGCACACTGATAGTTTAACTATTCTTGTAGCTTCGCCTTCACCTGTGCTGGTACATTTTAATTTTTATAGCTAAATCAAATGATTTTTAGAGTTAAGAAGATACTCCTTAAAAGTTTAGACTATGATTTATACTTAATTCAGTCGATTTTCGCCTAATGTTAAGACTATTACGAATATGTTTATTAAAAACATTTTATTTGCTACCGAACCCTTCTTTCAAGTGAAAGATTTTATTTTTATATTTATATTTTATAATTTCAAAAACAAAGTGAAGTAAGTAAAAGCACACTTTGCAGTTTACCTGCATGTTTTATTTAATACGTATTTTTTATTGCTCTTGATCTTGTTTCCTTTTCTCTGCGTGAACCCACTGAGTGTTGAGCTTTTCCTGTTAACTTTGCCTGAATGGATGGAAAGTCAAGAGAGCGGGGAAATGCGGGTGGGGTGCCCTTGCCCCGCGTGTGCATTTCAGCATTGAGTTTCCGACTCCCTCCTGAATCCCTGATAACTTATCTGGAGGCAGCCGCGTTGTCTGTTACAAATGTTGCAATATTTATGCCCACACACATGGAGTGGGGCTGGAGAGGGGGGCAAGGGGAAGGAAACTCGTATTATGATTTGCACATTATGCAAATTGCCGTTATCGTAAATATTTCGTTTCGTTTTTCTTTGCCGAGAAGAAAAGAGACCGCCGTGTGCTCATGATAAATGTGATAAGCGATATTAGTTCAAAGGAAAAACAATGCACGGCAAACACATAAATTAAGGCGTTCGGCTGGGGATTTATGTGCTTAATATTGTTACAATATATCACAAAATATGTGTACTTAATACTCAAACAGCGTTATACTTGGTTTTAAACGATATATGTTCGGGTAATTTAAAAAGAATTACAAGTGTATTATGCTAATACTAATAGCTTTCTTCAAAATGAAGCAATCTTGCTATTATTTTAGAAATTTAACAAGGCAAATGAAGTAAGGAAAACAGATGGTAAATTAAATACAGAAAAATGTAAACAAAGTACATATCTTACTTAGTTTTCCTGACACTAATTGAAGGCTAATCGAACCATTATCGCTGATGATGATGACTTCATTTCACCAATCGAGGCTGTCAGTGCTGGGACTGAAAATGAAATTGATTTATCTGCGATATGTATACCCGGCTCAAAATCGCTGTTAACATATGATGTATGCAAATTGCCAACAATTTGATTTGCCATTCCTTGGCAAGATAAGTATTTCGTCAAGTGCCAATATGCAAATGGCATTGGAATGGAGAATCATCTGCGAGTGTGCTCCAAACTGACAATGACACTCACAATGGCTCCGGCCCATCTCCTGGCCATTCATTGAATGCAAATGAGGAAATCGGTAAACAGCCAGATATGCATACATATATTGTTTATACGGCAGCGGTCTTTGTTCAGGTTGAGGTTGAGCCTAGCACCAAAAGTATGACTCACGCAGAGGGAAAACTTCCGCTACGCTGCTCAAAGTATGAAATATTTATAAACGCATAAATGCATGACGCGAAATGTGAGGTGAAGGATGCACTGGGAACGCTTCCAGCTGCAAGATCATCATCCCATCGACGAGTTCAAACGAAAACGAAACGTGTTGCCACTTTAACTGCCATTTAAATATATACACAATGAGCGCAGTGGAAACACATGAAAGGCAACATCCCTCTTTCCCCCCATTACCTTGCCCTGCTCACATTGCATTGACATTTATTGGCCGCATTATTTCAGCGCCAGCAGCGACGCCGTCAGTCAACACTCGAGGGATCTCAATCGGAACGAGCAGCTCTCGGTTGACTCTCCACCTTTTTTCCTTGACTTGAAGAGTGTCTTCCCCAATGGGCAAACTTTTCATATCCAGCTTAGCTTGCTGGTGCCTTGGAGGGTCCATTGGGATTTCGCTTCAAACTGCGACAGGAAGGTCCACTAAATGCATTAAATCAGCTTCTAATAACGAGGCAAACTTTTTATGATTAAAACAATGTCATTATGAAGCTATTAAAAATTGTGATAATAAATATTATATTATAATATTATGGTAATTAAGGAGTAAAGAATTACTGTAGACTTTAAGGCAGAGGTGTCAAGGAAATACATTGCTGAGCAGAGGCCGAGCGAAGAAACTTGTTGACTAGCGATTTTGGCCTGTGGGAAATAAAGCAGTGGAAATATATAATAATGTTTCAGGGAGATTTTTCTATATATTATATATGTTATTTAACCTTTCCTTTTTTTATAAAAAATACTCTGCAAACAGTAAAATGTTTAAGGTTGATTTTTTTTTTGTAACAACAGAAGAGTAATCTTACTGATACGTTCTTCATTTAATATTTTATTTTACTATTACATTTATAACGATTATCTAATTGTATTTGATTAATCTTTACATTTTTAATAACACTCAACCATTAAGAGGTATCAGCAAGGTCGACACAGTACCATTTCTTAGCTTAACTTAACTTTTTTGAAATGATTTTTGCATAAAATCCGACAGCGTCAGGGCGCGGGTTAAAGCCCAGGCAATTTATCAACATGCTGCCTACTACTTGTCTGAAACTTTTTGGTTCCTCGGTTTGCACCTTTGTTACCGCTCGGTTGTAAAACTTTTGCCTGGGCACCGCAGGCGAATGGAGGATCTCTGTGGGTGGAAATGCAGAGGAAATGGCGGTCAGGGGACCGGGGACACGGAAAGGCGGAACACGATGCGGCGCTAACGAGGACAAGCGTTTATGTCAAAATCCAATACGTGATGCATTTAGCGAAGCCTGCCTCTCGGCACTCGCTGTGCGGATTTTATTGCACCAAAGGGCGCTGTTCGAAAATGCATTGCGGAGGAAGTCCAAAAGACGGGACAGGATTTGGGCCCGATATGCCATTCTTGGCCTAATTGGATGGGCAAATGTTAAGCATTCCGTTTGAATAGCAATCTTGAGGGCTTATGGAGTGCAGGACAAACGCCAGGCGGTAAATTGATGACGATGTAATCTAAGTAAATGGAGTTTCGATGGGCCACTGGACCTTAAGCAATGTTAAACTTGGTGAGGTTTCCAATCTAGAACGATTGAACGATTATGCAATATATGTTCGTTCAATTTAGCATTAAAACGATATTTCAATGTTAAATTCTGCCATTTTGAGAGGACATTCTCTGTTTCCATAATTTAATTGGGAGGCTGTTTGTACGTTGGGCAAAAGGCAAACAAATGAAGGAGGACAGCGAAAGCTCACCTGAACCTCACATACACAACCCAGTTTTGGGTTCTCTTGCCATTCTCCACCTTTGGATCCATCGTCCTTCGCTTGGTCACATGTCCTATCGCCATTTATCTTGATTTGTACAGACCTAACGACGTTTAAATGCTTGTTTCGAGCATTTTCCACCATTTGCAGCATTTTGGCTGGCATCACGTTTCCTCTTCCCCGGCCTCCTTTTCCTTTTTCCATTCTTGCAACAATTTAACCCCCTTCACAGCGGCCCTTAGATCCGCTTTCCCTCCGCTCTGTTTCGGGTTCGTCATCGCATTTGGTTTGGGCCATGTTTATGCTTGAATAATGTTGACAAAATCGGACAACGGGAAAGTGCGCTGGGAGTGAGGGAAAATTCGGAAGAAAGGAAGTGGAAAACGAAGAGAAATAGCTGCAAAAAGATACAAACCAGTTACACGCCATCATGGACATGCAACCGAAGCTGAACACTCTGAGGCTCAGACAGGTCGCCCCGCCCCACTTTTTGACCCCATTTCCCCCTCCGCTGGAAAACCTCACCCTTTCCCAGCACCTCGCGAATTCGCAGACAAATTGTCGCAGCCTTCGTCCAGCTGAGCTGCCTTCTGGGCCTGGTCCACCGCCATCCTCTGTCTTGGGTGTGAAAATGTTAGCAAAGTGCCAACAACAATGCCTGGCCTCAGTGTGCGTCTGTTTGTGGGACCGATAGATCTAGAGATGGAAGGGGAGATGTGATATATGTAGATAGCCTGGGAAAGTCGTGACTTTGATTTTGGATACCGTTTATGGGGTGTCTTACAGGCGTTACATTTGCCAGATTATATTATTTATTCAGGTCAAAAGACTTGCGGAACCAAATTGATTTATAAAATGAATTGTTGTAAAACTTAAATATAGATTTAAGATATTAAAAATATTTTTAGTCGTTATTAAAGACTTTAGGTCAGGTGTTTATATGTCTCATTGATCCTTTAACCTCTCCCTTGCATATCTAGAGATCTCTATTAGGACCAATGTGTTACCTTAATTAGTGGGAGGATCGAAAATTCTCATCTTTGACTGAAAATAAACTATTTTTGGTTGGAAGTAACTGATGTCCTCTACCTTAAGCTGATTTAATTAATATATTTTTTATTTGAATAAATTCCTTTTGCCACATTTTACAGTTTGCCATCTCTAGCTGGTAGGTTTCAGCTAGTTTTCCCCATTTTCCGTTGTCTCGTTTTTCCGGCTGTTGGCATGGGTAAATGTTTTAGCAAAACGGTAACGGTAACTCGCCGCCGTGTTATGACAAGTGGCTGCACTGTGCGGCAGCCATTCCGGGCCATAAAGCAAATTGATGATGAAAAAGTTGCCGCCGTGTCATGGCCTGTTAAATGTTGGCAATAAAAGTGAAAATTCTTGTCAACTTGCGGTCACCGTTAGTTGGCCAGCATCAGCGGCCTTAAAGCGTTTGGTTATGATTCACATTGTGCTTGATTTGTATTTATTTATGTTTATTCATTTCCATATTATTGCCTGGATATTGGATTATATTAAGAGCACCTGCGACACAGTCATAACCATAAAAGGAGGCTTCGATTTATTGAAGCAAAACGTGTGGTTTTTAGGGGCATAAAATTAAAATAAACAATGTCGTAAAATGCGTGGATATAAAAATGTGACAGCATCTTGGATCCCAAGGAAATGTCACTGCAATGACACGAATGTATTATTAATAATTGAAAAACAAATGATGTTCAATGGCATCAAACTTTATTAATAATACAGCCAATAGTGAAGTAAATCAAATACAAAAAATAATTCCCTTCGGCAACTTCGCTTTGCATTTCTCTTAAGAAAGCTGCCACCTTTCCTTCGTTTAAATCTCTCCTGGCGTCATTTATTTTTCCAGCTCCTTTTCCAGCATCTAATGAATGATAAATTGCCACTATGCTGGCAACAAGAAAATAAAATCTAGCGCTGCTGCTTGATTTTCCTTACCGCAAATAATCAAAATCAAGTGCTCCCCAGCCACGCGTCGCTTGTGCGAATCGTTTGGTTGATTGAAAAAAGTTGTAAATTCCGTAATGGCAAATAAAAAAAATATATATAATAATAAGAGCAGTGGCGGAAAGGGGGAGCTGTAAAAGCTCAAAGAGCTAAGGGAAAGCCGCCGAGCGAGTTGAGCAATTGATAAATTTAATGGCGTTACGCGTGTCAAACTCTGCAAATCCTTAAAAGTGTCAAATTGCCCTGCCCAAATAAACAGGAAAACAACAAGAAAAATGAGAAAAGCCCCGACTGGCTAATGAACACAACAAAATCTTGACGAATATATATGAATGTATATATATATGTAGGTATTTATAAAAGTATGCAAAGTGCCAGGTGACGTTAATAAATTGCTACAAAAAGTTGCAAGGAAAACACTTTGATAGATGTGAAAAATGTAAACAGGAATTGGATGGAAATCAGTCCAGTTGGTCCTAACTTTTTGCTATTATTTTTGGCCCTTTCCGTGCAGATATCATTAATTTTTTTCTTTCGCTGTTGACAAAAATAAAATTAATTGATTTTAAAGTTTGTTATGGGCTGAAAATGGGTTTTTTACGATGGATGGCTTCCAGGTGAAAATTCAAAGATTTGTCAAAGGATTTGCAGATCATAAATTATTTGGAAATATAAGTCTACAAATTTTACAGAACCTGTACATTTAGACCTTTTATTTTTCAAATAAATAGAAAATAATGGTATAGTTGGTATTAAGGGTATAATAATAAATACATACATTTATGCCATTAAGCTCTAAAAATGAAAGAAAATCACATAATAAATGTGAGATTTAATTTAAAATTAGGCTTTTCTATTTCTATCTCACTCGCTCTCGACTGCGATCAAATTGGTAGCCGTGTCTTGAACCGTGGTTTCGAACATGGGCAATAAAAAATAAATATGTTTGTCTTTTTTTTATTACTACATACTCTAGTTTGAAAACTATTATTTTGAAAGCCAGTTGTTTTGACTTAGTGCACAAAGCCTTGGGAGGTACTGGGTATATTACAGTCGAGCACACTCTACTGAACTGCTTATTCCTTCTATTAATTTTAATTTAATGATTTAAAATATGACGCTCAATTTGAAGCGCTTAGTCTGTGGGTTCCCGCCTTTAAAATCAATCGTTGGAAATATATAAATCTTATATAAAATTTGTAATAAGCCTCATTTAGTAACTTATTAAAAGTCAAAAATTATTTAGGTCAAACATAAGAAAATCAAATCTAAACCCTGTTGCATTTACAGCATAAAATTAAGCCTTATATGTATTTACAAACTGCAAACAGAAAGCTGGTCCATTATTCGTCCCAATCGACTTTCCCCAAAAAGTTTGGGCCAAAGTCGATAAGATGCTTTCTCAAACACACTCTTAAGTGATAAGCAGGCTTGGCACTCACTCTTCTCCCAGCATCAGGCACTCGACAAATGACGAACATATGCCTAGTTAAATATTTAGCATTTAATACCCGATCCGCCCCCCGTCCGTCAGTCCAATTTTAAGTTGGCAAGCCATAAACAAAGTTTATAGCTAAACAATTTCCGGCCACATGAGTTTACATTATTAGCATATTGACGAGCCAGAAGGAGAGTAAATCACTGACATTTTGGCAGGAGAAGGAGCTCGAGCGAGAAAAGAATAAGGGGAACTCCCCGAAAAGTGTCTAGTCATAAAAGTTTTGGGCAAAGCTTGTGCCTGTGCTGGTGGCTGTGGGGGTTTGTTTGAAAGTTTGCGCCAAAGCACATTATCATCGCCCGAGAGTCCTTGACAGACATCATTTCAGATTTCAGACGTCAGCGGCATTAATCCCGTGGAGAGCAGTATGGAAAGCTGCATTTTGGGGGGAGGAAATGCAAAATGAAATTACGTCACAGCTGGGTAAACACACGTCCCAGGGATCGGCTTTAAAAGGGAGCTGCCAGGTTAAGTCATAGAAAAGTTTGTAACATTTTTATTGAAATTTTAAATAAAAAAAATCATTAGTTTTATTTTTAAAGGTAATTAGAATTTCTGCAAGTGCAAGGCAGTCAGACATATGTTGACTCATTTGAGCAGCTTTCTTTTGGGCATCCCTCAGCCTGTAAATTTGCCCAGGGCAAACATCAAACGCCAGTCTAGTCCAGGCCTCATTTGCAGCATAAAATGCACAATTTACTCCGCATTTATTAAAACAAACATTTCAAGAAGCCATCGTCATCGTCATCATCAGCCGCATCAACATTGTCGGTCCACTTGACGGACTGCATCAATCCGAGGCGGAAGAACTGCAATAGCGACTGCGAATCCGAATCCGAATCTGGATCCGAAGCGAGGCAAATGCAAATGCAAACATAATCAGATTCAGATTCGGATTCAGATTTAGAAGATGCCATAGCCCCGCAGACAGGCACTCGAGAGTTCAAATGCGTTTCGCTTCTGCCGCAAATGCAAATATTTGGATATCAACGCAATTAAGGCAATTATTAGCATTTTACAAAACATCTGCCGCACTCAACTTCAAAACGCAGGAATAATCCCACACAAACTCTAACGACTGCAATTGAAAGATTATGCAGATATTGAGCGGGTGAATTTCTGAAATCTTTTAACGCAACCAAGAGCTGGTTAATGCAAAATTTATGGCTCTTTTGGCTATTTGGGTTTACTTTGGATTATGTAAAAATAAAATGACACTAAAGACTCGCGGGTATTTATGGTTCATAAATCGATATTTCAAAAGAGAATCCAAAGAAGTTAAGCTCAGATTCGATTTAAAGTTGTTTAGAAAACAGAAAATTAAATTATTGAATTTAAACAACACAAGTATAAATCATTATTCTTCTACTTGCTCAAGTTGTGAAAACTTAAGAAAGCTGTAAGTAAAATATTTTCATTTTTATTTACTGATGAACTTGAACTCATTTAATGTTCAAGTAAATGATTCTTTGTAGTCCATTCATATTTAAATACTCCCTCCCTTCCTTAAACAACAATCTATAGGGGCAATCCATCCTCTTAGGCGCGCTCGAGTGAAATTCAAGACAATGAAACACTAATACGGCAATCGATGGCAAATTAATTAATATAATCTCATTGGTCGAGGGGCCAGTATAATGCCAGAGGACTGCCGCCGCCACAGCAACTGGCATTGGAATTGGGTCTGGAACTGGGATTGCATACAATTTCATGCTCGCCGGACCAGAATGGCAACCGCTAATATTTTGCTTCAAATCCTTTAGCAATTAAATGCCGGTAAATTAGACCGGCTACGTCTAGGCAAACATCGGGGGGATTACTAAGCTTAATTTGCATTTTGAATTGTATTTATTTGTGCGGCTCGCGGGAAGGAAACTTAAACTCAACTTAAGTGGCGCCATTAAAATCGAAAACACCTTTTAGCACTTACTTAATTATTAGTGGAATGAAAACTGAAAACTAGTTTAGCTTTTTGATATTCCCATAAAATATATAATTTAAAGTTTAACAAAAATATAAATATAAACTATTTACGATTGTAACGAATACTGCTCCCAATATTTTTTCAGATAAACTCCTATGTATATTTAGCAGACAAGAGAAAAATGCAGTTGATTGAAATTTCAGGATTGAGCCCTTTTAGCCAAATCAAAAGCCAATGGTTTGGCGTTTATTAATTGGGAAACACTCCTTGCCAATCATGATTTACCTGACACAGCCACACAAATAGCCAAATAGCCATGCTGGAATATTTTTGAATGGGGCTTCGGCTGTGTGTGTCAGAAACACAATTCGACCCACTCTCAATCGCACACTCGCACACACTCGGATTTGGAGTCGCTCTCGATGACGGTTAGGTAAATGGCTCAAATTGATTGAATTTTGCACTTTGGCATTCATGATGACCAAAATGAAATTTGCATTTCTGGCCAATGGATGGCGATGGAGCAGCGATTGTGTAAATGTCAAAATGGGAAATTAATGGGCCAAGGAAATGGTCGCTGGAGTCGAAACAAAATACGAATAACTTGGCCCCGGCGGAAACTTTTTTCATTTTGATTCATTACTGAAAAGTTCGCAACAGCAACAGCAACGAAAAAAGCGAGAGCGCGATCAAGAAATTCATTTAATGGATTTTAATTATGCATCAAGGCGTGGCAAGTCGAGAAGTTGGCCACCGCCTTGAATATTTGATTGCACTCATTGAGTGCCACTTGCTGGCGAAAGTTGTTGCATACTTGGGGGCGAGTTAAACGAAGCAGAAGACACCAGAACAGTGCCCGAAATAGAGCCAGAGGATTTCCGTGGCTTTTGGCCCCTCGGGCTATCTTCAATTCAATTTGTCCGCATTTCAATTTCCTTTCATTTTACGCTCGAATCTGTCGCATCCCGGCCAATTGGATCATCAAAGCTCAACCGCAAACAGCCTTCACATGTGTTCTTTCTTGGCTTTCCCTAGAAATATTCTCTACTAAAATATAGTTGTTTTTCTGGTTTTCTGTTTTTTTTTTTTTTTTTTTTNTTTTGCAATTTGGAGTTCATTGTACTTGGCTGGGCTTGACAAATGAGCATCGCCTCCGGAGTTAGTTATGATAAATTATTGCTGGCCATTTGAGTGTGAGCCAAGTCCTTGGCCAAGACAAATATCCTTCTTCCTCGCTATTTATTTTTGTAGATTTATGCAGGACCAACAATCAGAAATTGCAAGATTGCTAAATCTTCATATAGTGGAGAGAAATTCTGGCGGATTATTGATAAGAAATTTATATTTAGTTGGCAAAGACACAATTTAAGTGGGAGTATCTCATCTATTAATTTATGAGTGTAGCAACATCCAAATTTTTAAGGCAGTTTTACAGATTTGAATAAGCAACATTTGTAAAGTCTGGTAAAACAAAGTTCTCTGCATTTCATTCTCATTTCATTAATCTATTTCAACTTTTTTTTCTGTCGACTTTCCGCGTGTATTCATCTACATTAACATTTTAGCCTGGCATTTTAGCATTTCGCTTTGTTTTTTTAGCCCTTTCTGCTCTGACTTGGCTATTTTTAAAATGAGATTTTGGCGAAACAATTTGCGGCTACTTGGCCTGGCGGAAAAAAATCCCAGTAATTAGACAAGTAATTAGTGAGGATTTTTCAAACGAGCTGCAAAGAACAGAACGCGAATGGGAGCGACAGGGTGGACAAGATAAATTCGCTTGGTGCAGTTACCTAACCAAAAATTCTCGAAAAAAGCGTTGGGAACATGCACACACATTGTCGAAAAAATAAATGGGGAAATGGAAGAATCTTGCCATAATACTCGACACTTCTGCACCTTTCGGGGGGCACATATAATGCTGAAATATTATACCGATATTATGCAAATTTTTATTGTTTTCCAGACGAACCAGACGCGACGGGGGGATAAGGGCCCAGGACGAAGGACGAAGGCTTATGGCTAAAGGGATTTGGTGCGTGATGAAATTAGGATAATTTAATAGATTACGCCCGGCGTTGATTTTTCATGGCACTCTCTCGCACTGGCTGTGGATAGAAGGGCGCATCATGCATTATACATAATACATAATACCTGCTATGTGCCGTCTGCGCGTATTGATTGCATTTACCTTGGGCCTGGGCATTGTTGTCTGGCTTTCTGGCCCAAAATGACAGCACCCCTCCGCCCGCTTGGGGATTTCCAGAATTTCCAAAGCCCATCCCCAAGTACGGCCCCCCTAATGTGCCACCCTCTACCCTCTGTGTACCAATGGATTTTCGGGTATTCGTTTTCGTATTTTTCTCGGTTTCCATTTTTTTTTTTTTTACTTTTTCGTCTCGGTGTTTTCGCCTTCAGTTTTGCGGCTTTTAGCAGGCAACTCACGTAGTTTGAAGTCGCATTTCGTCACCTGAACAAAAGCCTCGACGTCTGCAGCTCAGATTTCGGCACTAAAGAGGTCTTTGGGGGTGGCGAGGGGAAAGAGTCCTTCAAGTAGCCATTTATGTGCTGGTCCAGTAATACTTGTTAAATTGCTATTCTATGCTAAGTACATCCAATTGTTCATACTTCGACGCCGCGTAGGGCTGTTTTTTATACCTTTTATTGGTTGGAATGTTGGAGGATGTATTAAGGGATTATTTCGCAAAATAAATGTATCTTTTCTGGGATTTATTTTTCTTAATGTTTAACAACATTTTGAGTTGATTTTACGATTTATTTTGAGAGAAAATTTCGTTTTAAATCGAAGTGAAAAATAAATATCCAGAAGGTATTTTAATAATTATAATTGAAGGAAGTATTATCTCTTTTTTATATTTACTAACTTAACTAGAGCGGAAAAAATTGAAAGAAATACAATCAGTTCGATCAGCTCGGTGTGTAAACAAAATTTTATGCATTTATTTATTGCCTTCTCCGGCAACTAGTCCTGTCTTTTTCCAATTGTTACTTTTTTTTAATCTGCTTTACCTGTTGACTTTTTGTTCATTTCGGACTCTTGCCTCTTTTTGCACATTTCATTTCCAGCCGACGGTAAATTGCTGGCATTTCATTTTCATGCTCCATGTTGTTGTTTGTTAATATTGTGCCTAGTGCGGCCCGATATAAAGTCAATTTATGCAATATAATGAACTGTAAACCGGTAAACTGTCATCACTGCCTCTGCCGTCCTTACATATTGCCATTTAAACGTGGCCAACCGAAAGGCAGGGAGACGCGGGCCGGCGGGGATTCCCACATGCAGGCATTTTTGTATTTATTGATTTAATATCTGGCTGCTGCTGCTGGTTGCCTGCGGCCAATTTAATCATCATTTGTAGGAAATAATTAAAATTTACAATGCAGAAGGAGGCGGAGTCCAGGGCCCCGGCTCGATCTCTTGTTTGTTATATTTTAATAACCAGCAATAACAGAGAAGCCAAGAACGCAGAAAAAGGGACAGACAACTCAATGGGAATATTGGGAAAATATTTTCTTAATGAACAGTGGTTCTTTTGGTTTAGAAAAGGAATTTCAATATTAATACATCGAAGTAAAGTAATAAGTTTTAATGAAAATTAAAGATTTGGTTGTTCTTTGAGCTTTAACAGCTGCTTTAAGTAATTTATTCTTTTTTGTCACAATAATATTTGTTGTTTACATTGTTAACCAAGGTTATCACAAGGATTTTATTCAAATAAAAATCCATACAAGATCTTATAGATAGAGAACAAATTAAAAATGAAATAATAAATTTAGGAACTTTAATGAAAACTATGATTTATTATTAATTAAACTGTACCTAAGGGCCAGATTTTTATTTACGCTTATTCATGTGTACTTTTTCTACCTTTTTTTTATCACAACAAACTAATAAATAAATAAATTATTATAAATATATAAATAAATTGTACAAATCTATTCAATTATCCATATAGCCTCACCCTCTTTCCCCTTTCTCTTATTTATTGCCCGTCTGCTCTCATAATCCTTCCGCTAATTTCACTTGAATGGCAACTGTTGCACTTTAGATTTGGCTACTTTAATTTGAATTACTGTTTTACATTTTCACACTTGCCGTCGCCCATAAATAATGGCACTCGCCTGGGAAAGGGCTAGAGTGTATTTATTCGACGATTGTCGTCGCTCCCCTTTGTTTGTTTTTGCATTCAAATATCTAAATACACACACTGCCGTCCGTGGCTGTTTCTGGTAAGTGCCATTTCAAGCTCATTAGTGGCCATAATTAGCCAGCGCAGTTTATGGCCCACAGACAGACACTGGGCGAAATGCAGACACATTCAAGGCACAGACGAAACTACTTACAGTGCGCACTAAAAATACTCGGCATGCGGATGTCTCTGGTCTCGGCCAGGTCGGATCCCGAATGCCCTCCTAGCGTGTCCTGCTTTGTTCTCTCTCCATAATCCTTGCCTTAGCTCCTAAATCCAAAACATTTCCGCAAAACGCCAGTGTGAAATCGATTTCTGTTGTGACACTGACACAGTTCAATTTCGCACGGCTTACCTAGGCCATTATCCTGGAGGCTCTCAATGCCCTATGAGTACCACATGTTCCCCATTGTCAAATGTAATCTCCTTCCAACAACAACAAAAAAAGTAAAAAAAATAAAGGCAACTCAAGAGGAATGCGTGCTAAACTTCGCACACACACTCGAAACATAAAATAAAAGGGCATCTGTTCGCACACACAAAAAATACACAACAATAACAAACAGATACACAAACTGAACGGTAAAGATACTTTTCGGCTACCCTTGCTGAACATTTTGCTTCTTTTCATACCCTTTAAGTAATAAAAATACCCTAATAAATAAAACAATAAACAAAATACAAAGTAAAAATACCTATAAGATAATTATAAAAATTTTAAACAGTACAGAAACTATCAGCTTACTCTTCATTAATCTTTAGTAGCTTTAAAATCCTGAACAAGTCATATTTCATTAAACAAAACCGGCTGTTTAAAGTATTATAACAATATTTATACATTAAGTAATTAATATTTAATGAAAGAGCATACAAAATGTAGTTGCCAAAATCTAGTAATCGCTTCTTGATTTTTTTCACTCGCTTGAAGGTAACATGGAGAGGGGCTTGAAGACGGGGGAGGGTCGGGACTCACCAACTTTACGGCCCCGCGTATTACAAACTGAAACATGTGTTTATTGTCCGACAGACTTTGCGGGCTCCCCGAGTCTCTACTCCTGCGAAAAAGACAGACAATTTTTATTTTCGTTGTCAGCGCGGCGACTGCAACACTTCAAGTGACACTGCAGGCACTCTCTCTCCTTTCTCCCCGACACTCCCCCCTCTCACTGAGCCAGTGTGTGTAATGCTTTTAGTTTTGTTATTCTTTTTTCTGCTTTTGTTGGTTTTTTAGTCAGTTGTGTCATTAACAAATGGCAAATTAAATTGTGCTTAAATTTGCTTGGCAAAATGGAAAGGCGCAAATAAGGTAAGAGTGCTGGCTAATAAAAGACTTGGTGTTACAGGGAATTTATGTATAGGTAAATAGGATCATGTAGATTTATAGATGAGTGTTATAGAGTGGAAATAATCTGTGTTCATATGTGCACCTAAAGACTAATCATAGTAGATTAGATTATTTAATAAAATCTCTATTTGTATATATACCTACTAATTTAGTTAAATAGAATTGTTTTTGGCTTAATTTGCTCCACATAAGTTGAGACTCTACTGCGAGGTAGATCAAGTATAATAGGTTATACACTGCGCGTCACCAGATTAGCGCCCCCCTTGGTGTTCGCGTTTGAAGTGAAATAT
>JAEIIL010021761.1:0-28421 GCA_018905715.1 Drosophila lini
GCCCAGAGTTGCATTTTGGGAAAGAAGCCGTTAGTTTGTTTCGTTTTGAGAAACAGCAGCGATTCAGCGGGTGATGCTTATCAAGAATATATATGATTTATGGGGTCGGAAATGGCTCCTTCACCCAAAAAAAATATTATTTTGTATTTATATAATCAAATTTTTACATCACAAAACTTTATAAATTAGCTTAAATTTTTATAAGAGGAACTCATTTAAAAATATCATAAATCGGCCAAAAAGGCCTCAATTTCAAATCGGAACCCTGTCCTGTGTTTGTTTTTATTAAAATAATAAATCTGCATACTTCATTTTAAATTTTTAAAAACATTTTACAACAACATCTTTGCAGCAACCCATCCGAGTTTCCGAAAATTTGCATGCAATTTGCCCGTTTCTGAAATTGGGGTACCAGGCGAACAGAAACCAGCAGCAAGCAACTGAAAAATGGTATAAACTGTTATAAAAAGCCCAAGTTTCGAACCTCTTACTCTTATATTCAAAGTAACGGCTGTTTTCCCAAAATGCAACTCTGGGCAGGCAGCTTCACTTCAAGTAACGGCTCCCTTCCCAAAATGCAACTCTGCGTTGTCTGCCTGCCCAGAGTAACGGCTCCCTTCCCAAAATGCAACTCTGCGTCTGTCTGCCTGCCCAGAGTTGCATTTTGGGAAAACAGCCGTTACATACAGCACACAATGTTCGCCTCTCACTTACTCTTATAACGAACACTATCTGTGTCTCGTTTGCACGATCAGCAAATGAGACACCAGTACATATACAAAATAGGCTAAGCATAAAATGAGAAAATATATAAAGAACACACCAACACAAGCATAGCTCACGAAAATTTACTTGCTGCTGGGCGCCGTGCTGCAGTTTCTGTTCGCCTGGTAGGCGCCTGGTAGAATTTGTTCAATTTGTGGGTATTTTAATTTTAGTTACTGAAGGAACCATTTCCCACCCCATAAAGCGTATATATTCTTGAGTAGCATTAACAGACGAGTCTTTCTGGGCATATTGGAAAGAAAATAACATTTTCAAAATTTTATAATCGTTAAAATTCTGAAGATTAACAAAAATTTTAATTTCTGTAAATTTAAAATTCAGTATGCAGAATTCGTTCACCTATAAAAAAACTAGCACAGAACAACTCTCCGAATTGAAATTAAAGAATTTTTGGATTAGTTATGAGCGATTTCTAATTTCTAATTTAAATATTTACCTTTAAACTTACCTAAATCAAATCTTAACAAATCCCACATTCAACATTCCGGCTTCTCAATGAAGCCGATAAGCCCCGAAAAAGGATTCTCTTAAAATGTATTATGATAAATGAGCGCTTACTCTCTTATTTTATTCCATTCTCCTTAAGTTGCATCCGCGACTCATTGTTTCAAAAGAAGATAAACATAAAATGCATAACATAGGGACTTAATTCTCTTACATCAAAATACTTTAATCCGTTTAATTATTTCCACCTGCCATTCATCCGACCTTTCTTCGGTAAGTTCACTTAAGTAAATACGAAACCAAAGCGTATGACCTGTAGTGTGTGTGTGTGTGTGTTTTGTGTTGTTCTCCTTGTTTATGTGCATTTTTTTACTATATACTACGCGTATCTGTATCATCGTTTTAGCTATTCTCCACTTGGGTTTCGTGTAAAAAATAAAAGTGTGTCGCTTTGTGTGTTTGTTTAAAATCAAATGTTTTCTTTGCAAATTAGGAGTGTGCTTGTTTGTGTGTGTAGATTTTTCGACATACAAAATTTAAGGATACGATAATGTTTGTAAAACGATTGAATTCGTGTTCGTATCAATTTTTTTGGATTTCCTTTTCTTGGTTTTTGTTTTTGTTTGTTTTTTTGTTTTTGTTTTTGTTTTTTTTTTTTTTGCATGCTTTCTTCGACTTTTATCGTTTTTCTTTTGAAAATTTAAGAAAATATATATTGTATATATATAGGCGCGAAAATTAATAATTAATTCAACATTTTTATATATACTATATAACTATATGTACCGTGAGTACGTTATGTGTGTATGCAGTTTCTGTTTCTGTTTCTGACCCATTTCTCTCATTTATCTATCGTGGCTGTTCTGTACTCGGCTCTCCTCCTCGTTATCCCTTCTCCCCGGATCGCACTTAGGAATAGTTTCAGCTTAGGCAAACCCAAAGCCCTCGGAGCACTCGTGTATGGCCTTGAGCAGGCAGCTGCGCAGCTTATCGTATGACTTGTACATGGGCAGATCCAATTGGTTGAAGCTTTGAGGAGTCAAATTAAAAATCAGAATAAATAAATCGGGAATAAATAAATCAGGAATTACCAGGTGTGGGCACAGGGCAGTCGATCCGTGGATCGATCGTCGCGATGAATCTGGAACTTTTGTATGCCATTCATGCCCTCCAGCGAGCCGAAGCCCTGCAGTGGCACCTTGGAGGTGCCCGTCACGAATTGCAGGAACTTGGCCCGGTCCGCTTGGTCGAAGCTGCGCAAGGCGCGCCAGAACCATTGTATCTGCAAGGGGAAATCACGATTTAGAGAGGGATGCAGGCAAAGACTCTCTGTCTCTGGAAACGAAATCTCTCACCTGTGCCGACTTGGATGTGTACTTGTGGTACTCGGTGTTGGCCTTTAGATCTTCAATGTCAATATCCGGCAGGCCGGATATGAGAAGTTCCAGTTCCTGTTCGTTGAAAATCGATATTAAATGCTTTGGAATAATGTCGTAGAAGCCCTCGAGGAATGCGTCCAGTCTGGGGGAAGAAAGAGAAAGTTGTTATATAAAATTAATTAATTAATTTTTTATCCGAAAAATACTCACTGCTGTCGTATGGAGCCGCTCATCTTGAGCTGACACACTAGCTGGACATACTCGAACTTGTTCTCCTCGGTCACCGCTATGTCCCGTCCATTGGGCTTGAGATCGCGTATCTGGGTGACGCCAAACTCTTGGACCTCCGTGGAGAAGGTCAGCTCATAGCCCAGCGTGGAGATGTCGTTCTTCATGAGATAGTCGAGGCCCTTGTAGAACTCATAGTCCTGCGACTCCATGTCCGTGTGCTTCACCTGCTTGCCCAGGATGTGCTTGTAGAAGGAGCGTGTGAAATAGCACTCGAGCAGCTTGTTATCGTGAACGGCCTTGGCTGTGGGAGAGGAATTTATATGAGATATGAGATATGAGGGAGGAGGGAGAAGCCCAGATTCACATCTACTTACCAATTACGCGGCCCACGAACTTGAAGTAGCTCAGGTGATTGGGATTGGCGTGGCTCGAGGGATTGATCATGTAGGTGACGCGATCGCCGGGCGATACGCAGAACAAGGCATACATGGGATTGAAGATCTCGCGGGATATAATCACATACCATTCGCGCAGCAAACCGCCAGCATCCTGGCCCTCCTCATCTGCCAGGATGACAAGAAGATGGTCATGATTATGTTCTGCTTGCAGACGAAACCAAACCCAAACTCACCCTCGAAGACAATGTAGAATCGATTCTTCCACTCCTCTGGCCCCAGGCGGTACAACACACGGAAGGAGTCCTCAAAAACGGTCACCCGTCGCACGCTAACCGTATGCTCCTCGCGCCGTATACCCTCATCCAGGCGCTCCAGCTCCGTTTGGAAGAATTTGCGCTTTACATCAAAGTCCAGGATTCGAGTATGATCCACCAGGACGGCAAAGGGGCCATCGGAGAGATGGGTGGGCGACTGCCGCAGGATCTGATTGAGCACAGTCCGATGCTTCTCGGCAAACTGAAGGAACTTCTGGCGATCCTGACGCAGCTGGGCTTCGTGGGCACTCAGGGCGGTGCTGGTGCTGCCAGCGGAGCTAGCCTGCTGGTTGGGTGTGTTGGTAGAGGCATCCTGCATCCTTGGCTCATCTAAATCGGTATTTTTTGGTGTTTAGTTTAGTCGAAATCCCCTGGAGAAACTCACCTTCATAGCTGGTGTTGACACTGTTACCATCCTCCATGGGCGGTGGACTGTTCTGCTGTCGCTGCTGCCGACTCTGGTTAGCTGCTGCCGCCGCCGCCGCCGCTGCCATCTCTGCAGCCAAGGCTCTGCCATTTGGACCGGCCAACGAACGCAAACCCAGGACTATGGCACCGCCAATTCTGGGCTTCTTTACCGCATTCCTATGCGAGGCATGGATAAGGAAGAAGGCCTCCACTGTTGGCTGCAGTACCAGGACAGCAAACTCATCCTTGGACTCCTCCAAGGCCACCAGGCACTCGCTGAGCGTGTGCCAGAGCACATCCAGGCAGAGAATCTGGCTTAGCGTGGGCTTGTTGTTGTTGCCGCTGCTGCTGTTGCTGCTGCTGTTCGTTGTGGTTTTGGTTGCCATGTTATTGAATGGTCTCAGGGGCTCATCCGCATCTAGATAGTCTTCCTCGTCCACCTCATCTTCGTCGCCATCTTGCAGGGTCACCTGTGGCAAAGGCTGCTGTTGCTGTTGTTGCTGTTGTTGCTGTTGCTGCTGCTGCTGAGGATTGGTGTCCATACTAAAGCTAGACAGAGGCGGCGGCGAGGGACCTGTGCTCACCGATTCGGTGGCCCACATATTGCTACCCGTCGGTGGATCACCCAAAATGTCTATAAAGTCATCATCCTCGTGACCGCCAGAACCCAGGGTTCTCCTACCGCCTGTTCCCGCGCTGCTTCCTCCTCCCACCGTGGGCAGGACATCCGGCGAATCGTACATATCCCGCACCTGCATAAAGATCTTCAGGGTGCGCAGGAAGTAGGGCTGCGCGGAGGAGTTGGACATGAGTTTCTTCATCGACGGCAGCTGCAGCTCGCAGGTGGGCTTGGCATTCTTGGGTGCCGAAATGATGACATGCTCGGCGGTAAAGCGATCCTGCATGATGCCCTCGTTAACGGCCAGATTGGGCAGGAGACTGGCACCAGTCGAGGAGCCCGAAGGAGCAGCAGCTGTTGATGATGATGATGATGATGTACTGGCCACACCCTGGTGACTATTGTACGCTCGAATCTCATTCAGCAGAGTCTGTATGGCCTGACGCACCTCCTCGGCCAGGCCCAGGATGGCCGCCGTCAAGTACTGGATGAATATGGCATTGGAGGCCTGCGAGCATTGCGTGAGATTGACTATCAGCTTGGCCACATTGTCCAGGCCCTCGGTGGTGCCGCACTGGTGGGTCAGCACCTCGATCACCAGCTGCAGCTGGGAGAAGTTCTTGGCATAGATCTTGCGCCTGGGCTTCGAGGGTTGCACTGGCAGAGCCACGCTCAAGGTGGGCAAAGCCGCCGGCTTTACACCATCATTACCATCCCCAGAGGCTGGATTTCCACTGGCTGGGGTCACCTCCTCAGTGCTATTGGTGGCCAGACCATCACCAATCTCGCTGGCACTGCCTCCCGCCGTTGTGGTGCCTCCTTCAGACGCCGCTGCTCCTGATCCTGTGGCCTGACCAATGGGTATCAGCGGCGGCATTTGTTCCGGCAGCCACTCCTCCTCCTTGGGCAGCTCCGTGCTCAGCGAGGCCAGCAGCTTGACCAGCATATCAGTGAGATGTGGCGACCGGCAGATCACCTTGTAGGGCAGCATCTCCAGCAGCTGGCCAAAGGGGGAGTCGCTGAAGGACAAGAAGTCGGAGGTGTTGGTCTGCCACTCCCACGGAGGCTGCGAGGTGAGCGGAAACTGGTTGACATGCGACATTCGCACTTGGGTCTGCCTGTCAATGTTGAGGACCACATCCCAGAAGTTCTTGGCATTGGTCTGGTAGGGCACTGATTGGGACGATGACGACGACGACGACACCTTGGCACTGGCAGCTGCCTTGGCTGCTGCCGCCTTGGAGGTGGAGGGGGCCTCATCTAAAGGAGGCTTTGATGAGGACGACTGACTGCTGGCTGGCTGCTGATCATCCAGGATCCCGCGCAGGCGATTGGCCACTTGGTAGCGACAGAAACGTGAACGAAAGTCTAGAGTTCCACCCGGTGGCACAGGGTCATCCAATCGAGGAGGAGGTGCAACGCCAGCTCTAGCGGATTCTCCTCCAGCTGTGGGCCAGGGCATGCCTCCTACTCCTGTTCCTCCTCCTCCTCCTCCTGCTCCTCCTGCTCCTGCTGCTCCTCCTGCTCCTCCTTCGCCTGGCAAACCCAACACCGCACTTAGGATGCGTCTTGTCTTGACCTCCCTATTGTAGGGCACAAAGCTGCTGGGATAGTGCTTGGCCAGGACAAACAACAGGTCCAGGCAATTCCTTACAATCATCTGAGCCGCCTGGGGATTTATACTGATACTCCTGGCACTGCCCTCGTACATTCTGTTGATAAGGAAGATGTTGCTCTTGTAGCCAAAGGCGGCATCCACGCGCAACTTCAGCCACTCCGGCTTGCTGCCCGCCTGTCCGCCAGCAGCACCAAAATTGGCATTATCCTCGTTGGTCTTCTGGACAATGCTGATCAGGGCATTGATAATCCAATCCCTGGTGGGCTCATGGTGACACAGATTTCGGATGACCCGATGCAGACGCATGCTGTAGACCTTCTGGTCCTCCACGAACAGGAAAAGCAGCAAGGTGGCCAGCGAGTCGGGATCAAGCAGGATGTTCTCGTCCTCCATCATAAGCAAGGCCAAGGGCTTGCCCATGGGCGCCAGCTGGTGTGGATGCGGGTGATGGTGGACAATCGTGGTGTGCTGATGATGCTGGGGCTGGGCATTGCCGCTGGCATCATACCAAATGGAGCTGTGCCAGCGGGCCTCCTCCAGGCTCTGGAGAGTGGTTTGGAAGCGGGCTAACGGGGGGGGGATAAAAGATCATATTAAAAACGGGTTTCCCTCGGGGATTAGGCAAGGAAACTCACTCAAGGCATTGCTGGGCGGATGGGCATCCAGGCGGGCGCCATTGCGCGACTCCCAGTCACGACGCAGGAACTGTGCCTCGGCTGCTAGCTCCGGCGGCAAGCTGGCTATCTGTGACTCCTCCATGTCCGTTAGGATCTGCAGCAACGGGTTAAAGGAGATTCAAGACAGGATTCAGTACAAAAACGGAAAAAAAAAACTCACCGCCTGTCGCAGATTCTCGGGCAGATTCTGAAAGAAGGCAGCCGTGTCAACGGGATCCTCGGGATTGGCACTCTGTGCCGCCTGCCTCTGCTGCTCTATACGTTGCTGCATCAGCACCTCCGACTGGATGTTCAATGGCAGGGCGGCCAGGAATTCGGGATTGACCTCGACCAGCGAGTCATGGGCTATTTGGATGGCATTCTGCTGAGCACGCTGGCGGATGCGTTGCATGCGCAGATGCTCCTGGATCACCTCCTCGCGCATCTCGCTGGGCAAGGCGGCCAGGAAGGAGGGATCAACGCCCTCGGGCACCTCCAGATCACCAAGAGCGGCACGCACTTCCGGGCTCATGTCTGTAATGGTGGCTCCTGTCCCCCCTGCTGCTGCTGCTGCTCCTCCTCCTCCTCCTGCTCCCGCATCTCTGCCCTCTCCCGTCTCCGTACTAACCGCTGTGGCTCCTCCCGCTTCCCCTCCTGACCTGGGCTCTGCCTCTGGCGCCGTTGCTGCTGCTGGACTGCTTTCACCTCCACCCTCCGCCGTCTGACTCGATGTCTCCGTGGCCCTTTCCCTGGGAAAGGAAGACGTGAACCAACGTTCCCCACTCGATGTCTCCGGGTTTTCCCTGGGATTTAGCGTGAACCAAGCATCCCTTAGGTTGGCAGCTACTACTCCTTCCGACTCACCACGCGGCATCCAGCGTGCGAGAGCTTCCAGACCATCGTCGCCATCCTCATCTTCATCCTCTTCTTCATCCTCCTCATTGTCAATGAGCACAGCCGCCGCTGCGGCATCATCACTGACCACTGCTGGCGGCGGCGGTGGTGGTGGTGGTGGTGGCAATATTTGCGGTTCAATTTGCACCACCACCTCATCCTCCGGATGGGCCTCTTGCAGCGGCATGCCTAGTATACCACCACCCGGCATAACATCCACCTCCAGGGACGAGGGCAAACCAAAGTTATTTCGATTCTCGGCAGGTGCCTGGCCCAGCTGCTGCTCCAGCGTGGAGAGTATGGCAAGTCCTTGCCCAGATCCTGAAGATCCTGATGATGCATTGTTGCTCCTTTGTCCCACAGCGGCGCTATGAGCCTGCACAAGACGCTGCAAGCGGGCGGGCAAATCCCGATTGGGACGAGAGCTGCTGCTGCTGCCCGAGTGACGGGATGAGGGATACAGGCTGTGGTTCACGGGGCGACTGCGAGAGCTCTGGCGATCGGCCAGCTTGGACAATAGTTAGTATATAAGCCATAGAGTGTATGTGTGTGTTTCCTTACCTGCATCAGGAGCAGCTCCTCCTCCTCCAGAAGGGAGTAGGGACGCAAAGCCCTGCCACTGGTGGTGGTGTTGGTGTTGGTGGTGGGCGAAGGCAACACCAAAGGTAGCCGCTGATTTGGCGAGGAGGAGGCGGACGACGAAGAGTTGGTGAAAAAGTTCTGGTTTACCTGACCCTCAGCTCCTCCTGCCTCCGACGTTGGATTGGTGGCGCTGCTGGCCCCTTGGCTATCCGTTTCGTTGGTCAAATCAATTTCGGCGTAAATGTTAAAGATGGATGGGGCACCAGGACGGCCGCGTCGGTGTCCCCGTGTAGCCGTGTTGGCGGTTTGGGATTCGGCGGCGTTGCTGCTGCTGCTGTTATTTGAAACTGCCAAGGGATTGGGTTTAGTTAATGGGTTAAAGCTAATCCTCTAGCTTCTGTACTCACTCGTTGTGGGTAGTTGTAGGAATGGGCTGTTGGTGGAGGCACCTGCTCCATCGCCAGAGCCCGCTGCTCCTCCTGCTGGGGCTGCTGCTCCTCCTGCTGGTGCTCCTGGTGCTGCTCCTCCAAAGTTGGAGGGAATCAGCACAGGAATGGAGCTACGCCGGGTCCCACCTGTGGCCGAGGCAGCCACTGGTGGCACCACCACTGCACCACTGCTTGTGCCTGTTCCCATAAACGATGTGGTTGTAGATCCTCCTCCTCCTCCTCCTCCACCCGCTGGCGTTGTCACGGCTGAGGCTGGAGCTGGTCCAGTTGCTGGACTAGTTCCTGCTCCTGCTCCTGCTCCTGGCGGAGTAGCCGCTGCCGCCTGGCGAGCAGCTTCCTCCTGCTTGCGCTGCTGGTGAGCCACCTTAAGCTCCTTGATGAGATGCGGCAAGAGGAAGTGGGCAGCATATAGACAGGCATCCGTTTGGCTCTCCATATCCAAGGCCTTGGCCTCCTCCAGCCACCAGTGGAGAGCTGAAAAGATGAGCACAAAGAAAAAGGTTATCTACTCCTTCTCCTCCTCCAGAAAGGATTACTCACCATCCTGGGTAAAGGTTTCCATCTGGGTCTCCTCGGTTGGATTCTGATGCGTGGGCATGCACACGCAGTACTGCTGGTCCAGGTAGAGGAGACGCCTTCGCACTCCATTGGTGCAGAGCGTGGCATTGGGATGCTGGGCAGGGGCAGTGCCCCCACTTCCTCCACCTCCACCACCGCCATTGCTGGTGGTGCCTGAACCCGAGGCTCCTGCTCCGCCTGCTGCTGCTCCTCCTCCTCCTCCACCTGCTGCTGCTCCTCCTGCTGATCCATCACCCCCTCCACGCGGCTGCTCCTCCAAGAGATTGCTCATGTTCTGGCCACTGCCAGAGGTCACGCCCTGGACCAGCGAGGGCGTTAAGAAGGCATTCACCTCGCCACCATTGGCAGTGCCACCACTGGTGGTTGCTCCCGTGCCGCTGCCAGAGGCTCCACCGGAAATACTGGGAAGCGCTACGCCCAGAAAGTTTAAGTCTGGAGCCATCCAAGAACTGGAGGAGGGACGCAAGGCGTTGGATGTGGAGCTGCTGCTGCTGCCGGCGCCGCCTTGGCCACGCATGGAGTAGCCGCGCAGGGAGAAGCCACCACCACTGGCAGAGTTGTTGGACGAACCAGTGACACCTGAACCGCTGCCGCCGTTGCCTCCATTGCCTCCACTACCGCCATTACCTCCATTACCACCATTACCACTTCCACCACTCCCACCGATCACATCAATGTCCAGGGGCTGGGCAATCTGGGCAATGGTGCGGTTCATCCTTACCCGGAAGCTATCTGGCGGCGTGGGCATCAAATGGGGACTGTCGCCCACCAGGTGCTCATACAGATAAGCCTCCTCCTCGGCCTCGGCGGCTACACGTGTGGGATCTCCATCCGGATCGCGATCATGGTCCGCATCATCATCGTCCTCATCGTCATCGTCTTCGTCGTCGTCGACCTCATCGTTGCCAGGATTCGTCGTGCGATTGGCAGAGCCGTCGCCTGAGGCATTGACCGCTGCACTGCGCCGCGGACGCTGGCTGGATGTGGTCAGGCCAATGGCCATGTCTATTTGGTTCTCCAGCTCGGCATCGATGATGCTCTGGCGCTCCTCACGATCCTCATCGTCGCCATCATCATCCTCATCATCGTCGACATCCTCCTCATCCTCGTCATCCTCGTCATCATCATCGGCATCCACATCGGCATCATTGGAGGCCGTTTCCGAGGATTCCGGTTCATAGATATGATCAAAGACCTCGATAAATGGACGCTCTTCATCCACATCCGTTTCGCTATGCTCATCCACATCCTCATCGGGCGCATCCTCATCCTCGTCCTCTTCCTCCTCATTGCGCTCATCATTCTCTGTGGAGGCATCCGAATCCGACTCCGTGGTGCTGACATCGCCCAAGAGCGAGGCATTTATCTCGCGGAGATTGCGGAGTCCCTGGTCCGAGGATGTGGAGGCGCCATCACTGCCACCGCCACCGATTCCACCGATTCCATTGTCGTTTACAGTGCTGGGATTATTGGCGCCGGCGATGCCACCACCACTGTTATCCACATCCCCATCGGGAACCGAGTTGTTTCCTGAATTTGTGGCATTGCCTCCAGTTCCGGCTACTCCTCCTCCGCCGCTGCCTATGGCATTGGTGCCATTCTGCTGGGCAGATGAGCTTCCGCCGCCGCCGTTGGCTCCGCTGCTGCTGGAACCATTACTGCCAATGGCCCGCGAGGCCAGACGCAGTCCCTCGCTCTGGAGGAAGTCATCCCACAGTTGGTCAAAGTTGAGTACTGGACGGACGGGCCCAGAACCGGACTGATTACCGCCGCCAGGAGCCGAGCTAGAGGCTGGAGGATGATCGTTGGTATCTCCGCCATTGCTGCGCTCTTCGACCACATCGATCACAGCGGCGGTGACACCGCCACCTGAACCGGTTCCCGAGGCACCACCGCTGGCTGCACCACCACCTACTCCTGCTCCTCCCGCTCCCGAATCGTCTGCATCCACGGCCATTTCATCCGAATTGAAAATAAATTCAAAGGCATGCCGGCGATCAGAAAGCACATTACGGATTATGTCCCGGAGCACATGCTCGCCGGCATTGGAGCGTTCGGCATTCAAGGCTGCTCGTGCCGCCAGGCGAGGATACAGCCTTCGATTGATGATGGCTCCATAGGTGTTGAGTGAACCCGGGCCTGAGCCACCGCCGGTTCCATTGCTGCCGTTATTGGTGCCGCCGCTGCCAGTGCCATTGGCTCCGCCACCGGCTCCTCCTCCTCCGCCACCGCCGCCCCCAAAGAGTATCCGCTTGGAGCCCAGCGTTGTGGTGGAGACACTGAATCGTAACAAGATCTCCATGGGCCGCAGGATGGCGGCCAGAGTGCTCAAAGTATTGTGATTCGACAGATCCTTGTACTGGGCCACCTTGGTCAGGTAGGTCATCACACCCTGCCGGAGGAGCACCCGGTACATGTTGTTCCTGTGCATATGCACCTTGTCGTACAGCATCGGGGACTCGATTAGGTTGGGGAACAGGCTCATCAGGACCTGCAGGCGTGTGTGCTTCTCGGATGAGTCCGGCTGGGCCAGAGCCCGGGCCACCGCGGCATGCAGCTCCTCGGCTACCTGCACCTGGACCCCCGGCTGCTGGTAGCAGTCCGACAGGGAGCACACCAGCACCCGGGTCATGGTGCTCACCTCGGGGACATGATGACGCTGGGTTAGTGGGAGAAACCGATCCAGCAGGACGCCCAGGAAGGTCTGCTGGGGTGCCGAGATCAGGGGGCTGTCGGCCGGCGTGTAAATATGCGAGAGCAGGACACGCGGCACCAGGGATTGATAGGCACGCGTGGCGTCCGCCAGAAGCTTCAACAAAGTGGCTCGCGAAATCGTTGGCTTGGCATGGCTATGGGCGCTGGTGGGGATGTGCCAGGTGCAGCAGCAGGGCTCGAATTTGTCCGAGGCTGGCTGCTGTGTTCCTTGCTTCTTGCTTGTGGCTTGAGTGGTAGTGCCAGTGTCTTGCTGCCTCACCTCATCTTCGTGACATCCTCCTCCTCCTTGGGGCGCTGTGCCTGGCGGCTGATCCGGCTGCACAAGCTCGGCAGCTCCCTGACCACGGTCCGTGGAGGCTGTGCCGCCATAATGCCAGCAAGGCTGCACCAGTCCATGCAGCAGATCCTTGAGCACGGCCACCGAGGACTGAACCTGCGGATCATCCTTCATCAGATCGTCGTCTTGGTTTTTAGCCGCCTGCGGCGATGTCTGGGTCTGCGGCGTGGCTCCGCCTGCCGCCGCCGTGGGCTGCTGGCCAAACTTGGACTTGACCATAACCCGGGCATCATCGGTCAGCGTGGAACTGCTCGAGTTCAGGAGGTACTCCCCCTTGAGCATCTCCTTGGCGGCGGCCACAAAGATCTGGGGATTCCGGGACACCGCCGTGGAGACCTGGGTGAGGACATAGATGAGGTCACGATGGCCCACTGGAACAATTCCAGCTGCCCGCATGCCCAGCACACGTTCCATGGCCTCCTGCAGCACGGGCGGGGCTTCCAGGACATGTCGTAGGATGATGATTGCATAGGTGGGGAAGCCCATAAAGCTGCAGGCCTGCTGCAGGTGGAGCAGCATCCTCACTCCACCACGCCGGATGAAGACCTGGGCATTGTCGTAGTTGCGCGTGAGGCGGGCACACAGACGGAGCAGCGATAGCTTCGTCTCGTTGTGGAGCAGATTCGCCGGCTTGAGGAGATCCACAATGCTGCCAATGATGCGGCCGCAGTCGAACTTGCTGAGGCCCACCTGCTCCTCATTCAGGATGATCTTTTGCGTGCGCTTTGGTATGGGCGGAGAGCTGCCCGTTGCTTGCGAGGAAGAGGTGGTGGTTGTGGGGGTGGAGGTGGAGTTGGAGGAGGACGACTTGGCCTTGGCGGCAGCAGCAGCGGCCAAGGCGTTCTTTTGCCGGGATTTGCTGCGTGTGGTCATAGCCGGTGGCGGGGAGCCACCACTATTGTCCTCATTAGGTGGTGCGGCGACTGCTCCTCCTGTTCCTCCTGTTCCTCCCGTTCCTCCTGTTCCTCCTGTTCCACCAGTTCCTCCTTCTCCTCCTCCTCCACTCTCCCCCTCCTTGTTCTCAGCCGGCTGACCATCATTAAAGTTAACCAACTGGCGCAGTGGAATCAACTCATCCGTTTGCACGGTCCCCGTGCCATCGGGCGAGGTGCGTATGATCCTATTCAGAAAGTTATCCGCCCTGGGCAACACCACCGGATTGTTCATAAACCCAATGGCCTCGCTGAGCTTTAAAGCGGGAAACACTGGACGATGGGTTCCAGAGGCCTCGCTCACCTGGGTCATGCAGTTCAAGCTCACGGTGCACCTCTGCCTTCCAATGTTGATGTGCAGCCAGCGTTCGCCGGCGGCATAGGCATTCCGTATCAACTCATTGTTGGCCTCCGAGTAGGCATTCCATTTGCCCGTGGAGGCATCATACCAGCGCCACACATCACTGCTCACCGCCCGCATGTTGGCCTTGCGCTGGAGGATGTGGCTAATGCTATCGATGGCATCGATTAGGTCCACCAGATTCTGTACCCAACGCGGCACCATGGGTCGGCCGGTTTCACTCGCCTGCTCCAGCATCCATTGGCTCATGCAGTCGAGGAGCTTGACCAGAGACACCATGGCATCTTGGGCTGTAATGGCCTCCACCAGGGGACGATGCAGATCACTGTAGTTCTCTTCCAGCAGCAAAGTTGAGGTCTTGAGGCGCACAAACAAACGGGTGGCCGTTATGCCCGAGAGGCACTCTTCCAGGCGGGAGCCGGAGGAGTTACTAGTGCCCTTTTCTGGCTCAAAAAGCTGCAGGGTGAAGTCCACCCACTGGATTATGTTGCGCACAAAATTGGTGACAAACACCTGCTTGTTGAGGTGATTGTGGCGCCTGTAGAGGACGGCTATCAGATCGGCGGCACTGTTGACGGTGTCGGGTATGGCCTCCATGAACTCAAAGGCCCGGGAGATGGCCTCGTCGCAGAAGCGATCGAAGATCATCGAGGGCATCAGCTTCAGGTGCTTGTAGTCGTAGGTGGAGGAGGATGAGGACGATGAGGAGGGTTGCTGGGAGGCCTCACCAGAAGCACTGGGAGGAGGAGCAGCAGCAGAAGCACCATCCATCTCCATGTCTATGTCCATTGTGGCGCTGCTGCTGGTTGGTGGCAAGGGTGGCGGCGGCGGCGGCGGGGGAGCAGATGCTCCTCCTGATCCTCCAGCTGGATTATTGCTGCTTCCAGGCTGCCACAAAGCACTTGCCTCGGGATTGTTTAGCAGGTAGTCGGTGGCCTCCTCCAATGAGGCATTGCTGCGCAGCGCCTCGATGACATGGTAGTGCATAAAGCCCATGTCCGTCAGCATCTTGATGTGCTCTGCATTCAGGCCATCGTCCGAGCTGCGTATATACAGATTCTCAAACTTGATCTCCTTCATCCGGGTGTGATACCGATCCAGCAGAGTCTGGTGCGACTTGATCAGGTGCTTCAGGATGAGGATCATGGTCTCGAACATGCTGGGTCCATAGTTGGGTATGGGGCGACGTGCCCAGATCCGGCGCAAGGCCTGCATGGCCAGCTGGTGGATGTGAATCAGGTAAAAGACCGGCTCAAAGGGCACCGAATCCGGCAGATAATTCAAGCGCGGACTCATCGTGTAGGGAGAGTCAAGCATGGCCCGGGGATTCACCATCTTCTCCAGAAGCTGCAGCCAGGCATCCAGGAACTCACCAGTGCCCTCCGGACAGTCACGCTTATCATCCTCATGCGCCACCATCAAATCCTCCATGGACGCCCACTGATCAAACTCAAACTTCTGGGAGACATTGTCCAGGGACAACGCCCAGTAGAACATCTCGAAGAAGGCCTTGAGGCCATTCTCGGCACAAAACTGGGAGATCATCAGATGGAAGGCGCTGCGCTTGTCATCGAACAGCATGGGTCCCGTGAAGCCCACCGAGCAGATGAGGAAGGTCAGCTTCAGCTTGGGCACTGGCTTGGGCAGGATGCTCTCGTGGCTGAACCCATTGACCAGGATGGAGCTGAGGATTCGGGCTATTTCGCGGGCCTCCGGCGTAGGAACTTTGTTGATATTGCTGATCAGATCGTTAATCCTTCGCTGCCGGGTCTGTGGTGAGCCCACCGATAGCTTCACCAGGGTTCCCAGTAGCTCGGCCAGGGCTCTGCCCAGTCGGGAGCTGGCCGCCAGCAGGGATTTAATGTACCGGAACTGCTCCTCGGGCGTATATTTGGTACGAAATTCAGCCGCTCGCTCCAGCTTACGGGAGAGCTCCGCCTCGGTCAACGGATCCGAGGTGCCGGCTGCCGCCGACATTTGGGCAGCAATCTCATCCCAAATCAAGTCCGGATGCTGGGTGGGCTCATCGGAGCACAGATTCAGCAGTATGGTGCTCTCCCACACCAGCGAAATGTAGAGCTGGACGAGCTGCTGGAGCAGCTGGACGCCCGTCTCCCGATTAACGCCCCAGCGCTTGAGGAGAATGGTGCGCATCTCGTTGGAGGCATTGCGGCAGAGATGCACCAGCATCACCACATACCCATGCACGAAGCTCATGTTGTGCAGAATGGGCGTGTACTCGGCATTGGCGAAGCCATCCTCCAAACGCTGGCAGCAGACGAGCTCCGCAAGCAGGACACTTCCGCCGGGAAAGGTAAAGTGCTTGATCAGCGGCTTCAGCTGGGCCACAATGTCCGCTAGCTGCTTGAGTGCCACATCCAGGACCTTGGTCTCCTGCGCCTGGGTGAGTATTGCCTTGCAGACATTGGCCACCGCCTGTGAGGTGGTGGACACCGGCGAATCCACGGGCAGATTGGGCAGGGAGAGCAGCTGCAGGATGGGCTTTAGACCACCATGGAGCACAAAGTCACGGCAGTGATCGCCATTGGGACTGTTGCTGAAGATGGCCTCGATGAACTTCATCACGTTCAGGATGTAGTCAATCAGGGGAATGGCCTCCCGTTCCGGTGGCGTGACCACCTTGACAGCCTGCGAGGTTACAGCAGCTCCTCCTCCTGCAGCTCCTGCTCCAGCTGCTCCTCCTCCAGCTCCAGCTGCTCCCAACACCTGCTGCTGTTGCTGCTGCTGCTGTGTCCTAGGCGTTGTGGCAGCACTCACCTGACCGGTCGTCGTCGTCGTTGGCTGCTGTTGCTGCTGCGAGGCGGAGCTCATCTCATCATCGTCGTCATCATCCTCGCCGCTGCTATCGTTTGTATCGGCAGCACCTTGGAGCACAGAGACACCGCCTCCAGCACCGGCCACCATAACCATGGGCGACGGTGCCGAGGCCACATGATGGGCTGCACCATGGCTGCCCGATCCCGAGCCAGAGCCACCGCCGCTCTCCTTGTTGGCACGCCAGCAAATGAAGCTGGGATCCGAGCCCAGGCGTACCAGCTCATTGAGGAGCCGCACAATTGCCTCTGTGGCATCCGCTCGCAAGTATGGATGATGCTTGATCAAATCATCCATGGCATTGCCCAGATTGGTGGCCGTGTCGCCCAAGGGATCCGAGGAGCGGCGTCGCCGCATGGCTACCAGATAGTCCGGCGAGAGCAGCACCTTCAGCACCTTGTCGAACGGATCGTAGGATAGAAACTCAAACAGTCCACGCTCGTTGAGGCACAGGGCGGAGAAGACATTGGGCAGGGAGCCCAGAACTTCACGGGTGGCCGGCACATCCTTCTGGAGCAACGCCTTCAGCATCACACTGGTAATGCCCAGATCCTGCAGCGATGAGAGCAGCGAGGGCTCGTTGAATACGTACACGGTGACCACATCGGTGGCCAGCAGAAAGAGCGACGGTCCGTAGTACTCGGCATTGGCGATGATGTGACGCAGCGACTGGGTGAGGCTGGTCTCCATTATATTCCGCATGTTGCTGAAGTGAGCATGATCCTGGATGCTCTTCTTCAGAAAATTCAGCATCGACTTGAGCAGAGCCGCTCGCTGGGTAACGCAGGAGGGTTTCTTTGGCTGCAGGCTGCTCGGCAGCTGCGACGAGAGCTCCGCCTTGCGCTCGGCCAGCGGCCGGGCATAGTAACTGTTTGTGGGATACATGGGAGGTCTGGAGGTGCTGCCGTCTCGGTTGATGGGGCCAGGTGGTCCAACATCGCCACCAGCGAGACTACGTGCACCGACAATGTTCAGGAGACCGGCTCCTGAGACGGCTCCGCCGCCGTCGCTCGAGTTCTCGGGACGCGGGGATCCACTGCCACTGGCTATAGAAGCATTCTCGCCGGTGCCATCTGGGGACGAGTTTAAACAAGGGTTGTTTATTAGAAATTTGGTTCATTTTATTCCAAAATTCAATAATTATATTTATTTTCAAAAATATCAACAAATTTTGATTTCCTAAAATTTTAAATTTGGTATGCAGTTTTTTTAAATTAATAAAAACTAACACAGTACCGCTTTCCGAATTGAAATTATTATTAATTTTGGCTTAGTTATGATAGATTTCAATTGTAACCTCCAAGGGTATACAAGATTTTGCTGGCCAAAGTTAGCTTCTTTCTCTTGTTTTTTTTTATTTCAAAAGTTTAAAGGCGGTTTGTTTACTAGGAAAAGTCGAGACTTGAGAAAGAGGTAGGATTACAAAGCCTTCGGATCGGAAAGCTCAATTTCTCCTCAAATTTGTTTAGAAATCCTAGAAATTCTAGAAGGAAACAATTATCAAGGAAAGAAGTCTCAGCTCTAGGTTTTGTTTAGGATTAGGATTACAATAATATAAGATTGGCAATGCTGCTCCCTGTTCTACGGTTCCTGCTATATTTTTCTTTCTTTTTTTAGAAGTCTTGGAAATTCAAGATGGGAGCTTGTTTATTGGATTATCAAGAAAAGAAGTCTCAGCTCGAATTTTGTTTAGTTTCCCAGCCATAAGGCAATCTTGGAAGTCAACCTGAGACCACCAGTGAATGTTTACGGTTAAGGGTTTAAACAGAACTAACATAAAACCTGTTTATTCCCAGGAAGAGTTGGAGGCGACGTAAAAGGAAACCGAAACCCAAACCAAAAACCCCTATGCTCACCTTCCACATCCTCATCGACTTGGTCCAGCGATGTGTCCAGCTTGTTATCATCGCGCAGCGTTGACTCCTTCAGGGTGATGCCAATGTCGGCCAGCGCCTTGCAGCAGCTCTTAATCTCCTTCTCCAAACGGTCAATAAACACATTGAGGCCGTTATTTTGATGGAAGCGGGCAATGTCTATGTTGGTGATCAAGTCTATAACGCGGACAGCCCGCGTCACAAATGTTATGTGCTCAAGATCGACACCCGGCCAACTGATGACGCACAACAGCGACTGCATCATGCCGCTTTTGACCAAAGCGGATCCACCCATCTCGTAACTAGCCAGATGGTACAACAGCGAGAAGAGCGACGTTGCCAGGATGAGCGGATAACGCTCGGTGAGTCCGTGTGTAGTCAGGTTATCGATGCAGTCACGCACCAGCAGCGGCAATGTCCCGCCCTGCCGCTCGGCTCCCGTATAATGGACGATCTTCATCAGACGCGAACCAGCCCTGCTGCACAAAAAACAAAAGTAGAAGGCAATTATCAAGGGGATCCTACAACACACACACACACACACAAAAAGACACACGACCAGATCGCTTACCTGGGCACATTGGGATTGCGGTCAAAGTGCAGCATTGAGGTGAGTGTACGCAGCACTGCTGCTCGTATCTCCACCAAATGCACATCCTCCTTGTCTATGAGCTCGCATAGCTCCTCGCCGAAGCCGGCATACAGCACCTTGTCCGTGTTGTCCTGCAGGGCATTGGAGTAGATCAAAATGGAGACGGCCTGCAGGCGGGCTTGGACGAACTGCAGGCGCAGTTTGTAGTTGTTGAACCCGGAGATCAAGCGCACACGATGAGCAATGCGCATCTGTAAAGGAATTTATTTAAGTAAGGAAGCAGGTAAACCCTACGAGAGGTTCTTGAAAACTCACCTTGATGGCCTCACTAGGCTTTGAGATCTGTCCGGCAATCGTCTTGATCACCTCAGGAGCTGCTGCCGTGTGGCAGAGGTCCATCATGTCCGGGATTTCTAGCTGGGCGGCGTGACCGTGCTCGTCCACATAGTCGATGCACAGCTGGTAGAGAAACTCCAGCTTGGGCTCGCCGATGCAGCAGTCCTTGAGCGACAGGCCGTAGTTGGGATCGCCCCAGCGCTGCATGAAGCAAAAATAATAATAAGTTAAAAGAATTACAATAAGAGGGAACATCGCAAAGGGGAAAACCCACCTCGGCTATGTTAAAGAGCTTGACAATCAGAAGCTCCTTCTTCTCGAATGGCAGGCGGGGTATAAAGTTGCTGCGCTTGGAGAACATGTAGAGCAGGTTCAGGACGGCCAGGACTATGTCCATGTTCTGTGAGGAGAGCAGCTGTGTGAGATGCTCAATGGAGTTGTACAAGTGACGCGAGAACGAGTGCTCGATCAGCAGTGTTGTGAAATTGAGGACATGCAGCAGCAAAGTGACATCCTAGAAATCATAGTGATAGAATCAATTTCTTTCATTTTAAGGATATGTTTCTAAGAGCTTACCATATCCTGGAAATTGGTGTCACACTGCAGCACAAATTCATTGGCATTGACATGTCGCGCCGCCTCCTCGAGTATCTTGTCGAAGCGGTCGAGTATCTCGATCCAGTGATAGAGCTCGCACTTGCCATAGATCCATACGTGGACCGTGTCGAGGAACTCTAGCAGCTCTGCCCGGGTTCGACGCTTCGTCAGCTCATCTATGAGCTCCCGACACTCGGCTGTGAGCTCCGAGGAGCCCTTCTTCAGCTTCACCGTGTCCACCTTCATTGCGACTGTTTCTGTTTATGCGCAGCTAGCAGCGGTGGAGACGGCGGAGCAGCAGGTGGCCACTACCTGAGGGCAGGCAGGGTGCTCCTCCTCCTCCTCCTCCTCCCGGCTCCTCTGTTCTTCGTCGTCGTCTTCTGCTTCGTGGGGGCGTTGGACGTCGGTTGTTTGGATGAGGAATCAGGGATGTTGGTGGTGGCACGGGGTGGGGGGGAGTAGTAATGGGTTGGCGGCGATCGTTCGGCGTCGTCGTTTGTTTATTGGTTGGGCATCGAATTGCGGCTCATATGTACATATATACGTCAGCGCGTTCAATGAGCTGCAAAGGTGTACGCGAAAATACGAATGTATGTTTATATGTGTGGTATTATCAAAATACAAAGGCCTGCACGGAAACGGGAGTAAGAAAATGTAAGACCAAATAGAAATTAAAAAAATTTATAGAACAACAAAAGCACAAAGCCAATTTTGGGAGAATTTTATTGAGAAACAGAACTGATTTCGAGTTTCCTGTGACTATTCCGTTGCTGCCTCCGATTCTCTCTGACTTTTTCTGTCCCCCTTTCCCGTTTGACAGTCCAAAACAAAAGCGTAGGTCTGTGGCCGGGGGGGGCGTTCGGTTCAGATTCGAAAAAGTAACTGCACTTGTCAGCTGAGCCAATTGGACTTCCCTAACTGGGCAACAGAGCGCGCGCGCATTAACGGACTTTTCGCTGCGGATATATAGAAATGAGGTGTACGAGCGACTTGCGATTTCCGAATCAATTGTTTTGCACTATTTTTTTAATTTTATTTTTTACACACCACACACCCACATGCATGCACAGAGTGAGAGTGCGAGAGAGCGAGGGGCACTACCTTACACACACGTATACACATACATATATACAATATATATATAGGGACCTCAAGACACAACGCAACATGTTTGAGCAAAATGTCAAATGAGCGCCAAGCGCAGAAAACAGCAATGAAAGGTGCAAGGCAGAAGAAAGAGAGAGAGAGCGCGAAGAGATACGATGCGTAAGTCAAGGTTGGCAGCCGCAACAACAACATCGAAACAGAAAAGGAGACTGCATGCAGCAAACTCCTTTTTCGCCAGACACATATGTATGTACTTACATACATACGGCCGACTGGATTGCATGTAGGTTTCTATGTATGTATGAATGGTATGTATGTGTGCGTGTTTTGAGCCTGCGAGCTTTTGCAGGTTGCAGAAACACACTTTTTCTTACACTTTTCCCGTAGTTAGCTTGATTCCCGGAATATTTGCAATTCACAAGAACAAGTGAAATTGAACTGCTTCTTCGCACACCAACACACAAAAACGCACACCAGCGCACACGGGCAAATGCTATCATGTGTGTGTATGTGTGTCTGCTTCACCGAATTTTTCATTATTGCAGCCAGGCCAACAACAACAAAAACTCTCTCCACTCCTCTCAACAATGCATTTTTTCGCCCTTTCCGAGGGACTCCGCACACGCGTTCACGAAAATATAAACTAGATAAAAAAATAAACGAAAGAGAAAACGGAACAAGTACCGTAGCTTTAATGTATAAAAAATAGATCCACGAAAAGAAATTGCCACAGTCAGAACAGAAACAATGCAGACGACGACTGTGTGTGAGAGTGTGGCAGCAGCAGCGCTAGGGTTGTGTACGTGATAGGTTTCGGTCGAAAAATTGAAAGGCGCTGGCGTTACGATACTCACGATAAGATTAAATGCAGCCAATGCAATTTGTTTAATTTAATAAATCTTCACCAAGCAAAGGCTACGCGAAAAGTGCAGTGTGCTCGCAGGTTTTCCGTTTTTGGTGCTAAAAATCGTCGACTGGATTTTCAACTCCACCGCTGCAGGTCACACTTGAACAAAGCGAAATGATCGAAAATGCAGGGCTGCATCACACACGACAGTATGGCAACGCCAATGTATTGGCCGATTTTCAGGCTAAAAAGTCTGTTTTTTTTAATTACAATAATTTAAATGTATTATGTCTATGAACATTAAATTTATGATTTCAAAAGGAAAAACATTTAAGATTAAAAATACAAGAGATAAAAAAAATTAAATAACTTTTTTTTAGAGTTATTCAGATACATATACGTTTGATGTCATATTTACAGTTTCTTTAAGGTTAGTGGTCAATTTGATCATAAAAGGAAGCTAAGTCTAGGATTTTTAAGGATTAAAAGTTGTGCGGCTGCTGGATGTGTGGAGTGGTGGTATCAGAACTGGGCTGGAACTGGCCAGTTTCCGCCTCAAACAGCACCTGCTGGATGCGCAGCTTGGCCACAGACCGGGAATACGAGTCCATGATGTTGCGCAGCTGAGAGGCGATGCTCTGGCCAAATATCACCAGTTCGTCCTCTCCGGCAGCGTCAAGGCCTGGTCCAGCGTTGTTGTACTTTACTTTTCGTGCGTTTGGATGCGTTGCTGGAAGCTGTTGTTGCTGCTGTGGATGGGGATTTGTATGAAGATGAGGATGTGCTTGTGGCTGCTGGTGCTGCTGCTGCTGTTGCGACTCGACCAAGCAAAGGGTGGAATCATCCATAATAAGCTCGGTCTTGCCACAGCGTCCGCTCTCCGCGGCCAGGGAAATAATGCAAGTGTTCTCCGGCTGTTCGTCCGGGCCAGGGTGCTCCTCTGCCTCTGGTTCAGGTTCCACCTCGCCCTGCACCTCATCTTCCTCCTCCTCCAAGGCATCCTCGTTCATGCTGATGTCCGCAGTGGCATTGAAGAGTAATTTGCTCGGCGACGTTAGGGACCCCGTTTTGACCGGCGTGTGAGGTGGCTTAATGTTCTTGGTCTGAGAATGGGGGATTTAAAATATGCTTGCTTCGGCACTGGTCACGACTGCAACTCACCCGTTTGCAGTGGGAAAGCGACACTGAGCGCAGGAACGAGTCCGCCAGCTTGAACCAAAACAACTTGGGCTCATAGCTCCTGCCCAGCTCCTTCTCGCGCATCCAGATGCGCAGCTCCTTGGAGTAGACGGTGCGCACGCTTTTGATCTTCAGTTTGATGTCCACCACGGTCAGTTGGGGAATTTTGAGGGCCTTAATAATTGCATCGTAGGCCTTCTCACGGGATACGCGATTCTTGTAAGTGTCCAGAACCGAGTTGTACAGGCACGGCTGGCGGCGGTACGCCTCCAGGAAGTCTGTGATCGGAATCTTGGTATCGCTAAGCTTCGCCATGGCCAACTTGTGGCCTGTTTTGGGCCAGCGCTCTCCCCTTGCCACTTAAAATTATTCACCAATAACAGAAAACAAAATTTTGTTTAATTTAATCAGATCAGTGTGCCCAGCTGCTTTTTTGGTTGGATGGTCTAACGCGTTTTTCTTTAAAGGCCGAGGTATATATCGGTTCGTATTTTGTATTTATTTTTATTATTTCTTTGTCGAATAACATCGTTTGTATATAGCTTGTAAAGTTAAAATAGCAAATTAACAAACACAGGCATTGTGTAATGAATCACAGATTAATTTTTTATAATTGAAATTCAAACGCCTGCGATAGTAGCCAGCCAACGCTAGGCCAGTCATTGCATTCTGAGCAATATAAGTTTTACAAAAAAGCCAAAAAAAATGAACGTAATTCCATTTTTGTAAAATAATTGGTTGTTGTTTCGCTCAAAATGTAAAATAAAATGAAAATAAATGGATTAAATTGCTAAAAAACAAAAGAAAGATAGCTGTTTTAAAATTTTTTTCCGCAAGCGAACGCAAAAAAGCTAAATCTGACGGGAAAAAAGAGGAAATGACACCACTACCGCGAACACGTGGAGACAGTCCCATCCCGTTCAGCTCAGTCGTCTCTCTCTTTTTCTACCGAAACGGCAGCACAGCAGCTGCTCCGTGCGTGCGTGTGTGCGATCCGATCCGATCAGTTCCCCTCCGATCCGAGCAGTTACATAGCGTAACTAGCGTTAGACGTCACCCTACCAGCTTACCAGACTCCTGTGCGCGACACTTTCTTATTTATTAACCAGGTCCCCTCGAAGGTGAGTAATTGCACAGGCGGCAGTCATGTCATCTCATCTCTCGCCGTGGAAAATTCAATAATGTGCGCAGCGCCAATACACATGCAATTTCCCGTTTCTGCGAGTCGTCGTCGTCGTTGTGTCGAGTCCCAAGTCGCGTGTGTGTGCGTGTTGTAACATCGGTCAAGTGTGCGTTGGAGTGAGCGAGAAGGAGGGGGTTGGCAGGCGGCTGAGAGAGTGAAAAAGAGCGCCGGAACAAAAGAGAGAGAGCGAGGTGGCAGATCGTGTGTTGCAGTTTCTTTTTCTTTTCATTTTCCCCGCCATTTCCCCGCGTCTCAAGGTGATTCCTTTGTACAGGGTATCCCGAGATGAGTCAGTGTCCATTCAGACATCCACGCCAGACGCGAGGAGGTCGCCAAGTATTCCCCTCGGCAACAGAAAGTGTGTGAAGAGTGTGCGGCAAAGCGAGGGAGAGGGCAAGAGGAAGAACACGAGCGAGGAGAGAGCGGCGCACAGTGGAAATTTTTGAATTTTTGCTGACGCTGTCTAATTTTAAAATTTAGTTCACCAAATTTTTTGTTGAAACAGTTGTGCTGCGCTCTGCTCTGTTTGTTTTTATGTGTGTGTGTGCAATGTTGAGGCAGCGTGTGTGCGAACATCTGTTCGTGGCAGGAGATGCGCCTAAAAGCAGACAGCACGCGCTGATTCAGGTGTTCTCACATGTGATCCTGCTGCTCTCTCACTCTCGCCGCCTCTTTTGTCCATAGCAACTGAGAGATTGTTGCAATTTTTTCTCTCTCTCTCGCTCTCTAAATTCCAAGAATTTTAAAGGTTTTCTAGAAAAAACTTGCAAATTTTTCTAAATCGTTGGGAGTTTCTTTTTTGTGTTTATCTCTAAGAGGTAAAATAAAATAATAATAAATAATGTCTAGCCCGGGAACTTCGTTGTAGCTTTCGTAGATAAGGAGGAAACCACAACAGACTTGAAACGTGTTCCGGTGCCACCTTATCGAGGTGCTTTTAACCCTATTCCTTTCATATAGCACAAACCATGGATTTCTGCTGAATTATTTATCTTGCTTGGTTATTTTAAATTAGACCTTGCTTACATCTGCTTTCATTTCCAAAATAATTGATTGCAAATTATAATTCAGTAATATAATGCCAACTGTTAGGTTTCTTTGTGGAAAATCGCACTGAATTAGAGACTTTCTTAAGAACAATAATTAATAATAATTATTATTATAAAACATGAAATCCATAGAATCCAGAGCCTACCTTGCTAGCTCTGATTTGGACAATTTTCCACACTGATGCCAGGCCTTTCCCTCTTTTAACAAAAAAAAAAAAAAAAAAAAAAACATCTAAAGTAATACCTGTAACTCTCATTTGCAGCCCTTAATAAAAACAACTAAAGAAGAATGCCATCCGACGCCAAGAAACGCGACGCGCAGCGCAAGAAGGATGCCCGGAACAAGAAGATCCAACAGATACCATCCACGAAGAAGGCCAACGGGCAGCCGGAACGCGAACTGACCGAGGAGGAGAAGCTATGCGCCAAGCTGGAGGAGGAGGCACGGATCAGTGCAGAGGCTCGCTCCTGTACCGGGTCGCTAGCGGTGCATCCGCGTTCGCGTGATGTCAAGATCGCCAACTTCTCGATCACGTTCTTTGGCTCTGAGCTGCTGCAGGACACCATGCTCGAGTTGAATTGCGGTCGGCGATACGGTCTAATTGGCCTTAATGGATGCGGTAAATCCTCGCTGCTGGCGGTGCTCGGTGGACGCGAGGTGCCCATACCACCGCACATTGATATCTTCCATTTGACGCGCGAGATACCGGCCAGTTCGAAGAGTGCCCTTCAGTGCGTCATGGAGGTAGATGAGGAGCGTATTAAGCTGGAAAAGCTAGCCGAGGAGCTGGCCATGAGCGAGGAGGACGATGCGCAGGAGCAGCTGATCGATATCTATGAACGGCTCGATGATATGTCCGCCGATCTCGCCGAGGTCAAGGCCGCCCGCATCCTGCACGGTCTGGGTTTCGACAAGGCCATGCAACAGAAACAGGCCAAGGACTTCTCTGGCGGTTGGCGCATGCGCATCGCCCTGGCCCGCGCCCTCTTCGTAAAACCCCATCTGCTGTTGCTGGATGAGCCGACGAATCACTTGGATCTGGACGCGTGCGTGTGGCTGGAGGAGGAGCTTAAGACATATAAGCGCATCCTGGTGCTCATCTCGCACTCGCAGGATTTCCTTAACGGCGTCTGCACGAACATCATTCACCTGACGAGCAAGCGCCTCAAATACTACACGGGCAACTACGAGGCCTTTGTGCGCACCCGCATGGAGCTGCTGGAGAACCAGATGAAGCAGTACAACTGGGAGCAGGATCAGATTTCGCACATGAAGAACTATATCGCCCGGTTTGGTCACGGTTCCGCCAAGCTGGCGCGACAGGCTCAGTCCAAGGAGAAAACGCTGGCCAAGATGGTGGCCCAGGGACTGACGGAGAAGGTATCGGACGACAAGGTGCTTAACTTTTACTTCCCATCGTGCGGCAAGGTGCCGCCACCTGTGATCATGGTGCAGGTGAGTTGTCCGCTTAAAAAAAAATCCTCTTTTCTTTTAGAAATCAAATCAAAATTTCAATTGCAGAACGTGAACTTCCGTTACAACGATGAAACGCCCTGGATCTACAAGAATCTGGAGTTTGGAATCGATCTGGACACGCGTCTCGCTTTGGTGGGACCCAATGGAGCCGGCAAGTCCACCCTGCTTAAGCTTCTGTATGGTGATCTGGTGCCCACCTCCGGTATGATACGCAAGAACTCGCATCTGCGCATCGCCCGCTATCACCAGCATCTGCACGAACTGCTCGATCTGGACGCCAGTCCGTTGGAGTACATGATGCGCGCCTTTCCCGACGTCAAAGAGAAGGAAGAGATGCGCAAGATAATCGGTCGCTATGGCCTCACCGGTCGCCAGCAGGTCTGTCCCATCCGTCAGCTTTCCGATGGCCAAAGGTGTCGCGTCGTCTTCGCCTGGCTGGCCTGGCAGGTGCCGCATCTGCTGCTGCTGGACGAGCCGACCAATCACTTGGACATGGAGACTATCGATGCCCTCGCCGATGCGATTAACGATTTCGATGGCGGCATGGTGCTAGTTAGTCACGATTTCCGTCTTATCAATCAGGTAAGTTGGCTGGCTAAAGCTAATCTATGGCAGAAAATATAGATTTTTACCTTTACCTAAACTTCCAGGTGGCCGAGGAGATCTGGGTGTGCGAGAAGGAGACGGTGACCAAGTGGAAGGGCGGCATCCTGGACTACAAGGATCATCTGAAGAACAAGATCACCTCCGAGAACGAGAAGAAGGCCAAGGCGGGAAAGTAGATGCTATCCTAGAGTTAGTACCAAGGCTCACACCACACACACACACACACACACACACACACACCTGCACACCAAGAAACACACAGAGAGACATTCAGGCAACTATCATCGACCTACCCCCTGCCCCCGTCGTATTACTCACTGTTGAAATTAGTCTTGAGTTTTCACCAAATTACGCAGTAACAGCATCCACAAACAATAAACAAAGCAACCAGCCACACAACAAACGGGGAGAAACACACAAATTTTAGCTGAATTTTTTCTTTTTATGTGTCGAATTAAACAAAATAAAATTAAAAGGTATATATAATAATATAATAGTTGTCGAAGCAAACAGGAGGAACTACCAACCAACCAACCAACCAACCAACCAACCAACCAACAAACAACTACAAACAGCTTGTGATCTTGCGCTTATGTAATTTCGTTTAATTCTTCGCTAGGTTTCATATATAAAACATATTATATAAAAAGTATATTTTATTTTTTTTGTAATTTATTTACGCCTTATACATATATATATAAATATATATACATATATTAAACAATTAAAGCTACAATACAATAATGTAATAATTGAAAACGTTCTGAAAATGTTCGCTATAACAACTGCCCTCCCAGGAGACGCGTGTCGTGTGTGTGAGATTCAATATTTCGATATTTATACAGAACGAGAACGACAAAAGCTGGATATTACATGGAATATGTATGTATGTTGTTTTATGTACACGACGGAACACACACGGATGATATTATGATAGGTTATATTTGAACAAATTGGAATTGTAACAGAAGTGCAGAGCCAAAATATCGTATTAATTAGATAACTTAATTGAGAAACAAGAGTTGCTTGACAAAGGT